>JAKOOJ010000034.1:5242564-5305064 GCA_022577455.1 Arizona elegans
TAGCTCAGTTCCAGCGCGCATGCGTGTGCTGGCCAGCTGATTTCCAGGCCTTCTGGTCCAACCAGAAGTTGGGAAACGGGCTGTTTCCAGTCTCCGGTGGTGGGGAAGGCTGTTTTCGCCCTCCCCAGGCGCCAAGAAAGCCTCTGGAGCCTGGGGAAGGCAAAAAAACGGGCCTACCTGGCCCACTGTGTCATCGCGTGCTGAAAGCGGGGAAAGCACAGTGGGGTCGTGCACATATGCGTGGGGGGGGGCCCCCAAATTGAATTGTGGGTGTGGGCACGCATACGCGCAATCCCCCTGCGCTCCCCCCACTTTTGGCAAGCGACAGCAAAAAGGTTAGCCATCACTGGTATAGGGTCTCCTGCTTGAGCATGGGGTTAGTCTAGAAGACCTCCAAGGTCCCTTCCAGCTCTATTCTGATTGAATTCTGTAATGGGCTGCGAACATGTTCAGCTGGGTCTTGGATTCCGCTCATATTTTCTTCCTTGGCGTGTGAATATTTACCGTTCTTGAAAGACTTGGGTGTGTGTGTGCAGGGGCTGCCAATCTTGCTCCGTTATGATCTCCCCTATAAATGTTGTGTCTTGGATTGGCATTAGTGTGATACAAAGCGAAATATTTTTCATCTGAGAAGCTGAAAAGCTTTAGGCTTGTTTTATTTTTTTCCCCTTTGAGAGCTCTCTGTCTTCAACTAGACGCCGGGTTAGCTTATACAGTTGAGAATCACGATAAGGCCGTACAATTCTCCTTTTATCCTCGGGGCAATTAAAATTAGCTCAGTTACATGTAATTAAGCAAAACCCTGATGGAAGTAAGAACCTTCTTCCTCTTTTTAGGTAAAAGAAGGTTTTGTTCTTACTAAGAACGGGACAATAAGATTTAAAAAAAACCCACCCAAAACGCCCCAAGAATTTCAAATGTCATTTAGAGAGACTGAAGAAGCAAAGAGGAAAAGTTTTCATGACAGCTTGTAAAGCACATTCTTTAAACAAAGAAGTAATGTTCTTCCTAGAAAGAGAAAACTTCCCTTGCCCGAGTCGAAAAAAAAATAGCCTTGTCCCTTTTTTTGTCTGTTAATTTTATTTATTAAATTCATTTGTCACCTATGACGTATAGAAAAAACTCTGGGCTGCTTATATTACTGTTTTTGCAGCAAAAACAGAGAGGTAACCCTAAAAAGAACAGGCTAGGAATAATCAAATCAAGTTTATTACAGCCAAAGACCAGAGATCAGAACAAATGAAAACACTCAAGGAATATCCAGTTAAAAATTCTAGAATAAAGTAATAAATAACAGATAAAATTTAGGAGTAAGTCTCCACTCTTTTCAGATTTGTTGATGACTTGAGTTTGAAAACATCGATGAAATAGATTGGGTGAGAGTTAGGTGAAATGGGTGGAAATAACTTTGAACAGAGCTTCATGGTGAAGATAAAATAAATGAATATATTTTAGTCAGCCGAGCAGTGTTCATTCATGCTTTCATCGATCCGTGATTGAACTTTGTCAACTTTTGAGCCTTAAATGTCTTCTCTTTGTACATGTGTCAATCACATTGACGCAAAACTTTGGTTGTTCTTGAGCATCAGATTGGATGTGATTTATGAGCCCTAAATACTGTGTTTTCCTGAAAGTAAGGCCCAACTGGAAAATAAGCCCTAGCGTGATTTTTCAGGATGCTTGTAATATAAGCCCTAACCAAGAAATAAGCCCCAGTTAAGATCGTCAGCTGGACAGATGCATTTAGTACCATATTTCCCTGAAAATAAGACATCACTGAAAATAAGCAGAAATTAATATAAAATCCCACTCTTATTTTCGGGAAAACCCGGTATATAGACCGGTTGAGCAAGTCAAGACTCTATGAGTGCAGGAATGATCTTCTGCATGTCCGTTAATCCTCTGTCAAGGCCCACTGGAGAGCACTGCAAAGCTCTTCCTAACAATACTTTGTGTTGTATAGGATGTCACCCCAAAACTAAAGGTGCTGCAGAACTGAAGAAGCACTTTGGATGAGAAGCAAAACGTCTTCAAGGAAAAGCAAAGTCCAGTTGCCTTTTGAAAAAGCACCTTTGGGGACAACCATGACCTGGATGACTGAGAATCTTCATAGACACTGAAGGTGCTACAGTAAGTCCTCTCTAAAGGAAGAGAGTGAAAATGAACTGTGAACGTTACAACTGACGAACCCAATCAAAGCAAGCACGGTCGAGACGTTCCAATCTCTGAATGCAAAACTTCATTTGAGTGCATCATTTTGGCACCGATGAGAGGGCAAAACCAGATCTAGCTAATTCCCCTGCAAACCCACATGATTAAATAATAGGATTCTCCCTCCTCCTGTTAGTGCAGGTCGCATCGTCCAATCGAGTGTCACTGTATTGTTTTGAGAAAAAGTCTTCAGTTTTGGCAAACGCCTGCCGAAGTGTCCTTGGCTCTCACGGCTTGTCTTCTTGATGTCTGGAGCCTACATTCCATCCCACCCTTCCCTACCTCCTGGTAAAGAACTGCAGCATAAACACACTTTGAACTTGACACGACGGTTGACAAGAATGAGGCTCCTTCCTTCCCAAGCCACATTTAAGGAATTACAGAACGTCCGAATGCAGCCAGTGTCATTCTTCACATAAGGGGTTCATCAGAAAAGAGCAAAAATGGATCCTTCTGTTGCTGAGCTACTTTTGGTGTAAACACATTCAACTGTGTTCTCTCCTCACCCGTCCATCTCTTTGTCTCCTTAGGTCATTGCAATTTCCTGCCGGTTCTGCTTTAAGATCTAGGATTTGAGCCGATGACGTTCCTATTCTTCCTTCGACGAGTGGAGGGAATCTGGAAATTCTGGAATTTGGCCGGCTGCTCCTAACCAGGAAGGAAGCAAGCTTTGCTGGTACAAACAGCCTTTGTCCTGTGTGCACTGGGTAACAGATGTTGAAAGCCCTCTGGTGCAGAGTTGACAATCCAACTTGAGGATTGAGGCAGAGCAACATTCCCGAGGATTGCAGTCCTGAATCCCGCAAGGCTTTCAACCTGATCGTCCTTTCCCTCAACCGTATACCCCAAAACCTTGTCTTTTGGGGAGCGATGGTAGGAAGGAAAAATAAACGGGCTGGTGGACTGAGTCATATTTCCAGAGTTCCTGGTGAAACAAACGTCCCTTGTTCCAACTTTGTAAATTAAATTTCAAGTACTTAACTGTGCTTTCCATAGCCAAAAGCTTTCCATAGCCAAAAGCTTAAATCCATCTTGCCTTGGATTTTAGCTCCTCTCGGCCTTATGGGCAGTGTAGTTGTTGAATTGTGGCGACGTGGATCTGCTGAGGTCTTAACGGAGTTGCTCTTAAGTTGGAGGTGGCTGATGGATTCGTAGCAATGATGCCACTAAAGTACTTTTCTTGCCTGTTTATTTTTTGGTTTTGTATCCACAGTGGGGTCTCCATCTTGCCTTAGATTCTAGCTCCTGCTTTTTAAAAAAGTTCTATACCTACTGTTGTTAATATTCTAATATTTATTATTTTTATTATAAGCCACCCAGTGTTGCTTTGCAGAGTGAGATGGAAGAGGGCATAGAGCAAAAGCAATACCGTGTTTTGCCGAAAATAAGATCCTGTCTTATGGTTTTGTGTTTTTTTTGAACCCTGAAATAAGCGCTTGGCCTTATTTCCATGCACTCAAAAGCCCGATTGGGCTTATTATCAGGGGGTGTCTTATTTTGGGGGAAACAGAGTAGCACTGAGACTTAGCGTGTTTACCCCAAAATAAGACCAGGTCTTATATTAATTTTTGCTCCAAAAGACGCATTATGGCTTATTTTCCGGTTAGGTCTTATTTTGTGGGAAATACATTACTAAAAGCCTCCATCTGTTGATGATCTTAACTGGGGCTTATTTTTGGGGTAGGGTTTATATTACGAGCATCCTGAAAAAATCATGCTAGGCCTTATTTTCCGGCTGGGTCTTATTTTCGGGGAAACAGGCTATATATATCGCTTCACAGTTCTTTACAGCCCTCTCTAAGCGGTTTACAGAGTCAGCATATTGCCCCCAACAATCTGGATCCTCGTTATAAATTTGATTAACAATGAATAAATGGTAGTGCTCAGATTTAAGACAGATGCACTGTCTCCCTACCTACCCTTGGCTCACCTCTTCATAAAGTTCCAGGGTGAGTTTAAAACATAAACTGATTTCCTTCCACCTGGTCTACAATCTTGTTGGCTTAACCTTTTTCGGTTTGCTTCATTGGTGAGGGTTGAGAGGCATCCTTGGGGAACCGGGGTGGGGGTGAGGGGCTATCACGCTCCTAATTTCCTAGGCTTCCTTTTGGAGACGGTGGCTTACGATGGTTTGGCTGTTGGTCGCTTAAATAAAAGATTTTTGCAATTTCTAGGGCCTAATCAGGAGGCTTGGAGAAATCCCTCTTGTCGATTAAGCATAGCTTAAAAGTGGTTTTTATCTAAAATTTAGCGAAATGCCAGTGATATTTTCTTGGAACCGAAGCCTTAGATTTCCCCCCCCCTTTTTTTCCTTCCTTTTAATTTGCCTTTTAGTGGTTCGCCAGGGAATGATTAAGTGGCTGGGGAGAATATATCGGAGATCCTTTTCCTGATGAGGTTTAATTCTTCTCCTTCGTGGGCACATTGAGATGGTCGAATCTGGACTCCCATTCAGTTCAAAACGGAGCTGGAAGGGACCTTGGAGGTCTTCTAGTCCAACCCCCCAACATCAAACAGGAGACCCTATAGCAGCGACGACAAACCTTTTCAGCACCGAGTGCCAAAAAGGGAGCACACGCGGGACTGGGCTGCAACCCAGAAGAGGAGATGCCCAGGGGCGCATGCATGCGCCCAAAAATGAATTTCCAGTTTCAGGCAGCTACTCTTCCGGGTTTCTAGTGCACATGCGTGTGCAAAGATCAGCTGGCTGGCGTGCATGGTCACACAGGAAAACTGAAGACCAGCACTTCCACTTTCCAGCAGTGCCGCGTGCAAAAACTCCAGCTGCCCGTCGTGTGCGTATGAGCGCCAGAAACCCAGAAAAGGAACGGGCAACGCCGCGTCTGCCAGGTGACATGGGTCCGTGTGCCACTTCGGGCACGTGTGCCATAGGTTCGCCATCATGGCCCTATAGCAATTCCGACAAATGGTTGTCCAATCTCTTCTTAGAAAACTCCACTGATTTTGGAGGTAAAATTGTTCCACTGGTTAATTGTTCTCATGCCAAGAAATTTCTCCTTAGTTCTAGGTTGCTTCTCTCCTTGATTAGTAGAGTAAGAGTAGAGTAGAGAAAGAGTAAGAGTAAGGAGTAAGAGTGGAATCGAGAATAGAATGGAATGGAATGGAATGGAATGGAATAGAATAGGGATGAGATGGAATAGGAATAGGAATAGAATAAATTTATTGTCACTTTACATGTACACTAATTGGCACACATTTCTTGGACTCTGATAACCTCTTCTTGATGTGGCTTGTAAATCACGCAAGCTTTTCCCACCTTGCCCATTCTGTCTTGCCTCAGAATTAAAATGTCCCTTTTCAACCAATCCAGGATGATAGAAACCAGGCATTAAAACTTTGCATATTATTATTATTTGCAATCAATAGAACGGAAGGGATGAAATTTGCCGCTCCTAATCTGGTTCGTTCAGATGATGGGAGAGCTTATTCAGAATCATTTTCTCCCTTGCCCCTCTTCGAAGATCCCCAGATGAAGGAAAATTCATATTTAGCTAACCGCTTTGTGACTAGGAGTAGCTTAAAGACTGATGCAAGATTAATGGTGGACAGGAATGCTGAGAGATATTGCTGCAGCAATTCCTTTCCCAGCCTCCAGCCTTAGTAAAATCTCTCAGGACAGGGTGGGGAGGGAAGAGCGAAGGAATTCCTGTTTACTTCAGTGGAAAAAGCTTTCGGATGCTTCAGACGTTGAAATTGGTGAAAACCTGATGGAGATTCTCAGTTATCCAGGTCATGGTTGTCCCAAAGGTGTTTTTTCAAAAGGCAACTGGACTTTCTTTGTTTTTTCTTTGAAGACGTTTCGCTTCTCATCCAAGAAGCTTCTTCCGTTTGGATTGAATCCTTCCGTTCCCCACCATTCAGTCCGAACGGAAGAAGCTTTGTGGATGAGAAGTGAAAGGTCTTCAAGGAAAAACAAAGCCTTTTGAAAAAGCACCTTCGGGGTCTGATGTAAGCTGTTAAATCTTCATTAAATTACTCTTGTGCTCCTCAAGGTGTCAACAGCATTTAATTTTTCTTTTTTTCTCCCTGCAATTTCCAACTGCAAAAAGAGTGTTTTGATGGCTCATTTCCATTTTCATACTGTTTTGTCAGTTATTGCGTGTCAAGGGCTGGCCTAAAAAGCAGCAGATCAAGTGAACTTGAGCACCAAAATATCTTGAGCTGTCTTTCCTTCCGTTTGTGTTTTTCTGAAGGTTTTGTGGTTTATTCGTTTCCAGTGATTTATGGCTTCCTTTTGCCAAGATATGGAGGTACCTTTCTGCTCTGGGTACAAGAAGTCTCATTTCTGATTCTTGACGTCTCAACATTAAAAGTTCAAGATGAGCCAGTCATGAAATTTTGGAAGTTTTTGTCCCTTCCAAGTGTACAGCTCTGCATCAGATGTGGAAAGACTCCAGTTAAAGCAGATACTCCTTTTTTTTTCAAGCCAACCTGTTAGTTTTTGCAAGACTTGGCTGCGATAGCAGTTCTCAGACTTAGGTGGTCCCAGATGGACATTCTAAATCTTCACAGATACTTTCAAAACTTGTCTAAAACAGATGTCTTCTGTCAGATGGAATTCTTGTATTGATACAAGTTCTGGAATTTGATAGGTCGAGACACTCCATATAGAAAAGACAACTGGTGAATCTAAAGTAGATTTTGAGTTGGTTTCGAGAGAAATATTTCAGGAGATAAATATTGTTGGTGTTGAGCTTGGGAGTAGCAACAAACGGTAATCAGCAATTACCCGTTTGCTTTCCTGTTTCCAAACTACTCAAACTACACTAACCCTGAAAATAAGACCCAACTGGAAAATAGCATGATTTTTCAGGATGCTCGTAATATAAGCCCTACCCCTCAAATAAGCCCCAGTTAAGATTGTCAGCCAGATGGATGCATTTAGTACCATATTTCCCCAAAACAAGACCTAACCAGAAAATAAGCCCTAATGCGTCTTTTGGAGCAAAAATTAATATAAGACCCAGTCTTATTTTCGGGGCAACATGGTAGGAAAGTGAGATAAACAGGGTTACTTGGGCCTATGACAATTGATCATGCTAATATGGAACAGGAAAGCTTTGGAAGCCTTAAAGGGAGATGCCAGAGATTGAAACATCTGCTAATTGACCTCGAGTTATCGTCCTTGGACTTTTGGAGAGGGGAAAAATGCAAGAATATAGTCCTAGCGATTGAATAATGTTTGAAATTCCAAAACAGGAAACAGTCTTCGGTGGAATTTGATCACTCAGATTCCTAGCTCAGGGGGATATATTCCATCTGTTTTTGTGCCTTGGGAAACATCATGGCTTAACCATGGTCGAGTTAAACTGGGTTATGATTGCCCATCTTTTGCGTTTGAAGTTGTGATTTGGAAAAGGGATGGTTGAGTTCGAACGATGTAAATCCGACTCCTTTATGGCTCAAAAATAGAAAATGGGTAAATAATACTTGGCGAATAGATTAGAAGAAAGTTTCCAGAAGTTTGAAACTAGCATTCTGGTTAGTTCTAGCGGAAGTTGTTGATGTCTGCCAGGGTGTATTTGATTTAAATCGAGTTGATTTAAATCACAAATTAAATCATGATTTAAATCACAATTTAAATCATGATTTAAATCACTAGTAAAAAGGCTTGATTTAAATCAACTCGATTTAAATCATAATTTTTAAAGAGCAACTGTCATCTCTGCTACTCCTTTGACCCGCTGTTGACTCACCGATAGTCCCAATGTTGCAGAATATACAGCCTCCTGCTACATAACTAAGCTCCATTTCATGCTGAACAAACTAAATTATTTATGTATCTTACATAGAAAACTATCTTACGATAGATTTTTACCCCAAAAGTTTTTTATTAAAATAAATTCGATAAAAATAAAAAAAAAATCCGATTTAAATAAAAAAAATCTGATTTTTTTGATTTTTTAAAAAATCATTGATTTTTATCCACCCTGAAGGCTGCTATGATTGGCAATGGAGACACTTGGATCCTTCCCATCTTTCCTGCATGACTTTGCAAGGACAACTCTTTCTGTTTCTGTTTTTATAAGTACCAAAATCATTTCCAGAATAACTAGAGTTGGAAGGGGCTTTGGCGATCTTCCAGTCCAACTCCCTGCTCAAGCAGGAGACACTAGACCATTCTGGACAAATGACTGTCAAATTTCTTCTTTAAAAACTCCAACAATGGATCACCCATAACTCCTGGAGGGAAGCCTATTCCACCGGTCAATTGTTCTAACTATCAGGAAATTTCTCCTTAGTTCTAGATTGGTTCTCTCCTTCATTGGTTTCCATCCATAATTTCTTGTCCTGCTTTTCAGGTGCTTTGGAGAATGGGTTGAACCCCCCCTCTTCTTTGTGGCAGCCCCTCAAATATTGGAAGGCTGCTGTCATGTCATCCCTGGTCCCTTCTTTTCATTAAACTAGGTTTACCCAATCCCTGCAACATTTCTTTAGATAGATAGATAGATAGATAGATAGATAGATAGATACTGTAGATAGATACTGTAGATGGATGGATGGATGGATGGATGGATGGATGGATGGATAGATACTGTAGATAGATAGATAGATAGATAGATAGATAGATAGACAGACAGACAGACAGACAGACAGACAGTGGTAGATACTGTAGATAGATACTGTAGATGGATGGACGGATAAATGTGATAGATAGATAGATAGATAGATAGATAGATAGATAGATAGATAGACCAGTAGATACTGTAGATAGATAGTGTAGATGGATGGATGGATAGATACTGTAGATAGATAGATAGATAGATAGATAGATAGATAGATACTGTAGATAGATAGATAGATAGATAGATAGATAGACAGACAGACAGACAGACAGACAGACAGACTGGTAGATACTGTAGATAGATACTGTAGATGGATGGACGGATAGATGTGATAGATAGATAGATACTGTAGATAGATAGATAGATAGATAGATAGATAGATAGATAGATAGACCAATAGATACTGTAGATAGATACTGTAGATGGATGGATGGATAGATACTGTAGATAGATAGATAGATAGATACTGTAGATAGATAGATAGATAGATAGATAGATAGATAGATAGATAGATAGATAGACAGACAGACAGACAGACAGACAGACAGACTGGTAGATACTGTAGATAGATACTGTAGATGGATGGACGGATAGATGATAGATAGATAGATAGATAGATAGATAGACCAGTAGATACTGTACATAGATACTGTAGATGGATGGATAGATGCTGTAGATAGATAGATAGATAGATAGATAGATGGATAGATAGAGTTATTTCCCCTAAAATAAGACATCCCCTGATAATAAGCCCAATCGGGCTTTTGAGTGCTTGCACTAAAATAAGCTCCCCCCGAAAATAAGCCCTCCCTGAAAATATTTAAATGCATATGCAGCCAGTCCCCGCCATTTCCTCTGGCTTCCTCCATGTGCCACAAAATAATAAGACCTCCCTGAAAATGAAGCCAAGCGCTTATTTCGGGATTGAAAAAAATATAAGACAGGGTCTTATTTTCGGGGGAATACGGGTAGATAGAATTTTTTCTTGGCCAAGTGTGATTGGACACGCAAGGAATTTGTCTGTGGTGCATACGCTCTCAGTGTACATAAAAAGAGAAGAGATATTCGTCAAGAATCATAAGGTACAACACTTAGTGATAGTCATAGGGGTACAAATAAGCAATCGAATCATACTAGGAAACAGACAATATAAATCGTAAGGATACAAGCCACAAGGTTACGGTCATGCAGTCATAAGTGGGAGGAGATGGGTGATAGGAACGATGAGAAGAGTAATAGTAGTAGTAATGCAGACTTAGTGAATAGTTTGACAGTGTTGAGGGAATTATTTGTTTAGCGGAGAGATGGCGTTCGGGAAAGAAGAGAGACTGTATCCATCAAGATGTGAAGCTTCTCATGTCAAAGTCACCTGGACTTCCCCGCCCCCCCCCTTCGCGCTCAACATATTGGATCCTCTTTCTTCTCAATTTTCTCCCGTCCACCCTTCCCCCAATCCCCCCGAGAGATGGATGTCTTCTTCTGACATCTGTGAGCCACGTAGCCATGGATTTATTTGGGTGTCCTTGATGGGTTGCCTTGAAAACGCTCATTCACAGCCAAAACATGGCGGTGAATTGCAAAATAGAAGCTAGCGTGATGGGATAAAAGAAAATTAAAAAAAAAGAAAGAAAGAAAGAAAGAGGTAAATAGGTCTTTTTGTTTATGCACTGGAAATTATCTGCCTTTGAGGTGTTTTTTTTTGTTTTTCTCTTACTTTCTGGTTCTTCCCAAACAGATACATAAAAGGAAACAACAAATTGGCTGATTGTAACCTTAAAAGTTTCTTCTTTTTTTTCTGCCACATTTGTTGCCTGGTGGGAAGGAAAGGATCTGACCTAAGAGACTGGGGAGGGAGTGGGGTGGGGTGGGGTTGAGTCTTTGCAATGGGGTGGAATTTGGGGGGTTGCACTGGTTCTCTCACAAGCGCTTGGCATCTGGAAGTTTGCAAGGGGGATTCTTTGGCTCCTATTTTTTTTTAGACTTGGCGCTTTGGACCACAAATTTTCCAAGCTTTCTTTTTCTCTAACAAATGAATTACCGGTAACTTTAGTAATTGGGTAGGCTGAATGTTTCTTTCTTTCTCTTTCTCTTTCTTTCTTTCTTTCTTTCTCTTTCTTTCTCTTTTTCTTTCTTTTTTCTTTTTCTCTGTTTCTGTCTCTTTCACTCTTTCATCTTTCTCTTTCTCTCTTTCCTTTCTTTTTCTTTTTCTCTTTTTCTTTCTCTTTCTCTTTCTTTCTCTCTTTTTCTTCCTTTTTTCTTCCTTCCTTTCTTTCTCTTTTCTTTCTCTCTTTCCCTCCCTCCCTCCCTTCCTTTTTCTTTCTTTCTCTTTCTCTTTCTTTCTCTCTTTCTCTTTCTCTTCCCCTTCCTTTTTCTTTCTTTCTTTCTTTCTTTCTTTCTTTCTTTCTTTCTTTCTTTCTTTCTTTCTTTCTTTCTTTCTTTCTTTCTTTCTTTCTTTCTTTCTTTCTTTCCTCTTCTACCCCCATCCCCTTTGAAACATTCCTAGCCTGGTCCTCCTTCCTTCCTTCCTTCCTTCCTTTCGGGAGGTTGCAAGGAAAGTAGCTAGCCTTGGGGAACGAGAGGTTGGGAGGGAGGGGCAGGGACGGTGAGACCTCCATGGAGAGTAGGCTCTGTTCTTCCTCTTCCTCCCTCCCTCCCTCCCTCTGTCCCACCCACACCCTCCCCGGGGGTGGTAAGCCCCCAGTTTCTTCTATTTTCCCTTGTCAAAAAAAGAAAGAAAAGAAGATGGCAGATTGTTGTGAGCCTGTAAACAATGCAGTTATGAAATGGCAGAACACCCCGGCGAGCTGAGCATGCTCAGAACCGGCCGGTAGGGGGAGGTGGTTGAGAGAGATGATCTAATTCAGAGCAATTTTGGGGGATGGAAAGGAAAGCAAGGCAAGGCCAGGCTCCTTTCTCCCCTCCACCCACCATGACAGAGCAGGAACGAAGCCCTGGCTTCTTCTTCTTCTTCTTCTAAGAAGATTTGCAAAGCCTTGCAGCCCTTGGGGAAAATCTGGACTCCTTGAGTTGGTGAAGAGCCCTTGACAGAAATTCCATTTCTTTTCCCTCCTCCTCCTCCTCCTCTTTCTGCCTGCCCCTTCTTCTTCCTTCTTCTCTCTCCTCTCCTCTTGCTTCCTCAGGCCTTTGGGTCCCTCCTTGCTCTTGAGTTGGGTGAGGGGACGATGGGTTTCCTTCCACCCTTGCATCCTGCAGTTGGGTCTCTCTCTTTCTCTCTCTCCCTCTTTCTTTCTTTCTTTCTCCTTTTCTTCCCTTCCCTTCCCTTTTCATCTGTCCTGTCCTGTCCTGTCCTGTCCTGTCCTGTCCTGTCCTGTCCTGTCCTCTCCTCTCCTCTCCTCTCCTCTCCTCTCCTCTCCTCTCCTCTCCTCTCCTTTCCTTTCCTTTCCTTTCCTTTCCTCTCCTCTGTCCTTTCCCCTCCCCTCCCCTCCTCTCCTCCCTTCCCTTCCCTTCCCCTGCCTCCCTCCCTCCCTCTCTCCCTCCCTTCCTTCCCCCCATCCATCTCTCTCTCTCTCTCTCTCTCTGTTGCATTGATTTCTTCCACCTTTCTCCTGAAGACCTGGCTTTGGACCAGAAGGAAGGCCTAGGAGAGAAGGAAGGAAGGAAACTTGGATTCTGATGATTGTTTGTTTCTGCATGCCTATAGGATGGGACTTTTATTTCTTAAAAGTAGGTGATTTTTGGGGTAGGGAAGGGAAGCACATCTGTGCATTCTCTCTCTCTCTCTCTCTTTCTCTCTGGCCAGCCCTGGGTTTGAAAGATCTGTTTTTTTAAATGGAACCATCTCAGCATAATTTTCTTCTTGTTGCTCTTCTAGATCTTCTAGGGGACCAGAAATACTTAAAAAAAATGGACTGCTTCCTGCTTTTTCAAAGAGGAGGAAACCCCATGCATTGAGTTTACCTAAGCATGTTTACGTTGAAGTAAGTCCTGTTTATTTCACTTAAGACTTACTTTCAGGTAAGTATGCTTAGGAGGATGTTTTAAACTCTTGGGTTGTCCCCTTCCCAACGTGGCTGCCTTCCCTCTTCTATTCCCAGGGTGATAAAAGACTGAAACTTCTAACAATCTTGCAATATATATATATATATTGCAAGATAGTTAGAAATAAACAATTCTTATTGTGTCTCTGATTTCTCCCCACCCCATTCTTGTTTCTTTTGGTGGGAAGTCGGCAGCAAATACTAGAGATCAAAATTGGTAGGAAGAAAGGGCCATCAGAGGTGTGTCAGATTTAAAGGGTTACCCAGAGGATAGCGAAACAATCAACAATAACTTTCTGTCCCTTTCTTGACTCCTTCAGTTAATAATGGCACAAGATGATTTCAACTGTCCTCGGGGTGGAGTGGAGTAAGGATTTTGTAGTCCCACATTCTCCCAGATTTTCTAGAATTCCTTTTCTCCTGAGTCATTGGCAAGGTGTTTGAGAGATAGTAGTTTTAACAGAATAACTGAGGTGGAAGGGACTTGGAAAGTCTTCTAATCCAGTCCGCTGCTCAAGAAGGACACCTGATATCATTCTGGGCAAATGGCTGTGCCATCTCTTCTTAAAATCCTCCAGTGATGGAACAAGTGATGGAACTTTTGAAGGGCAAGCTATTCCACCGATTAATTGTTCTCACTGTCAGGAAATTTCTCCTTATTTCTAGGTCGCTTCTCTCCTTGATTAGTTTCCATCCATTGCTTCTTGTCCTGCCCTCAGGTGCTTTGGAGAATAGCTTGACTTCCTTCTTCTTTGGGGCAGCCCCTCAAATATTGAAAGACTGGTATCATGCTCCTTCTTTTCCTTAGACTAGATAGATCCAATTCCTGCAATGGTTCTTCATATGTTTTAGCCTCCAGTCCCCTCATCATCTTTGTTGCTTTTCTCCGCACTCTTAAGGCATAAAAGGATGGTATTCTGTTGACATTCAGCTGCAACATTTGGGTGTCTCTGTTTCATGCCTCACCCTTGGCATCACCACATCACACATGTTTTGGCAGTCCAGGGCAGTAAAGCGAGCAATCGCTTTGGCAAGGCCGCTCCTCGGGCTGTGTCAGTGATGAGAACCTAGTGAGGGCTCTTTTGGCATTGGCTCTAGAAGGCAGAAGATGTTCTCAAGGAGAGGGTTGAAAGTGGGGGGATGGCACTGCAGGAAAAAGGAATGTTGCAAGGGATAGGAAGACGCATCCAATTGTTCTTGAGGTTCCAATCAACTCTAGTTTTGTAGGCGTCTTGAGATTTCTCCTTGGCCTCGCTCCTTGGTCTGCACATAGAGGCTACTGTAGTTGGAGAAGAACCAGCATTTTCCACAGTCAGAAGTTGACCTCTGCAAGTTTTTTTTGGTGTGTGTGTGTAGCTTGACTCAATTGCAACGTATGTCTGTGAAAGTTGGACCATAAGGAAGGCTGAGCGTCAAAGAATTGGGGCCTTTGAACTCTGGTGCTGGAGAAGACTCCTGCGAGTCCTTTGGACTGCAAGGTGATCCAACTGGTCAGTCCTAGAGGAGATCAACCCTGTCTGCTGTTTAGAAGGCCAGATCCTGAAGAGGAAACTCAAAATACTCTGGCCACCTAATGAGAAGGAAGGAAGGTCTCCCTGGAGAAGAGCCTAATGCTGGGAACGATGGAGGGCAAAAGAAGAAGGGGATGGCAGAGAACGAGGTGGCTGGATGGAGTCACTGAAGCAGTCGGCGTGAGCTTAAATGAATTCCAGAGGAGGGTAGAGGACAGGAAGGCCTGGAGGAGCGTTGGGGTCCATGGGTTCGCGATGGGTCGGACGCAACTTCGCAACTAACAACAACAACAAAGCTTGACTCAAATCTTGCCCAAACTCATAAGAACTTAAGCAAACTTCATGAAGGCTGCCATCTCAAGGTGTTGATAATCAGAGCAGAATGCGGAATTTTGTAGCTGTCTTCTTCAATCCTAGAGCGTCGATCATCTTGGATCAGAGAGCTTCTTCACTGGGCGTTATATCAATTCCCCATCCCATGACAGACCAGAAGAACCAAGCTAGATTGTGCTGTCTCATGATGCTATTTTTTGGCTTAAGTCAGTGATTTCCATGTCGCTTGTGGGTCTTTGGCCTTCAAAGATTGGTGGGACCGAGAACTTCAAAAAGACTGTTTCCTTTGCCCTCCTCATTTCTAACCCGCAGGGGACAGACGAGCATATAGTCCATTTTTGCCTCTTCCCCACCCCCTTAAAACAGAGCCCCTCTTTCAACCCAAACCCATCAGCGTTGGCTTTAAGAAGTGTCGAATAATCTGCCTTCGGAGCCTGTGTCATCTCTCTCGCCAATGCCTCATTGGCTTTGCATACGCCACCTTTTCCATAAACCCCTCTAGTGACCGAAACGTTATTAATCACTCAGCCCCCGTAGGCAGGAGAACGGAGACAGACAGCTGCAGGAAAAAAAAAAAAAAAGGGGGGGGGGAGGAAATTAACAGAAAAAAAACGAGTGCAGAGGCTTTTATTCTGAAACAACCTTGGCTTGGCTGTTGGCTTTTGTTGGATCTGCTGCTAAGCTGACATTTCTTTGCTTGGGAGGGTTGGGTATAAGATTTCTCTGCCAATCAGGAGCCGAGAGATTGGGGCATGGAGGTGTCTGAGCTCCAGGGAAGTTTGTCTTGCCTTTAAGTGGGGCGGGGAGGGGAAGGGAAGGGAAAAGGTGGGGGGGGGGGCGGATGGAGGTCCTGCTAGGATCGCTTGGAAGCACGTTGAAGCTTGGGAAAGAGATTGGGTGGCCATTGCAAAAAAAAAAAAATATTGCTTCTTGGTTTGGTTTTCCGTGCATGAGGAAGACTCCATGAGTCTTGGGTTGAGTTTTTTTTTTCATGGTTCTGGTTTGGTGTGCATTAACCTTCATCTTTGGGGCTGGATCCAGAAAGGAAAGGAGATTCCCTTGGAGTTAAAGCAAGGTGATTGCTCCCCTCTCCCTGAAATGCTTTAAAAAAACTTGACGGAAAACAATTGGTGGATGGGCTTCTTGCGAGACAAAGAGCCAACGGGGTGGTGGGTGGGGAAGAGCACTTCCGACCCCCAGCTGTTGAGTTTTGGGGCTCAACCGAGAGAGTTCTAAAAGAGGGAAGGGGGAAAAAATGCAGGGATGTTTTGGTGAAGATCCATAAGGTTCACGACAGGAGAGAGAGAGAGAGAGAGAGAGAGAGAGAGGGAGGGAGAGAGGCCTTGTAAAGGTTGAGCTTTGGATGTTAGCCTTGCTCCCTAAGAGTTAAAAAACGAGGTCCCAAGAGCCAAACAGTTACTCAGAGAAACGGTGGGCTCCCCTTTGGTCGAAGGGGTAAAGGCAGCCATCTGGATTGCTTTCTTGGGGATGAGCCCATGCTAAGCTTGGCATTCGGTGGGTTTTCTTGCACGATGGAAGTGACCAAGGAACAAGAGCTGTCGTGTCTCACCAAAGCATCTTTTGGTTGGTTTCTGTGATGTAGTAAATTAAGAAGGTCTTCAACCAAGGTTTTTGAAGGCCCAAGGACAGTTGGGGAATTTAGAATATGGACCGGTTAAAAGAATCTTCAAGGGGAAAAAAAAAAAAGATAAGATATGTGACACTTGGCGAACTTAAAATCCATCCTCAAGTTCGGTCTTGACTCTGGAGAGGAGTTGCTTGGTTTCAACCTTGAGTTTTGAAAGCTTTTTAAGGCCTGTCCTGCTTTTCAGATCTCTTCTCTTGAATTCCTATTTTAGCTTAATGGAATTTATTTAAAAACCATATCGCCCCCGAGACAAAAAAATGGGTTCATTTTGATGATGGGGCTGGCCAGGTTTTTTTTTTTTTTTTTTAACTAAACTAAAAAAAAAAAATTGTTCTTTGTGTATCCTCAAAACATATTCTGGAAATGCTGGGGTTGAGTGGCGCTGGAGCCCATGAGTCTAATTCCGATTTTTAGAAGACAGAATCTTTCTTTACAATGGTCGTGCTTTAATTCTGGCTTGGATTTTTCTAATCATGACCTCATCTAAATATTGCCTGGGTTTCTTAAGAATGAATTTGCAAATGCATTTACGTTGCTGTGGATGATCCATCCTATGAGATATGACTTACGTGCTGCTGAGATATGACTTATGTGTGAATCTCTTCTTAAAAACTTCCAATGTTGGAGCATTCACAACTTCTGGAGGCAAGTTGTTCCACTGATTCATTGTTCTAACAGTCAAGAAATTTCTCCTTAGTTCTAGGTTGCTTCTCTCCTTGATTACTTTCCACCCATTGCTTCTTGTCCTGCCTTCAGGTGCTTTGGAGAAAGCTTGACTCCCTCTCCTTTGGGGCAGCCCCTGAGATATTGGAAGACTGCTATCATGTCTCCCCTGGTTCTTCTTTTCATTAAACTAGACATACCCAGTTCCTGCAAGCGTTCTTCATATGTTTGAGCCTCCAGTCCCCTAATCATCTTTGTTGCTCTTCTCTGCACTCTTTCTAGAGTCTCCACATCTTTTTTACAACATTTATTTTTGAAAAAGCATCTTTGGGACTGGATCCCCGGATGTTGTTTTGAGACAAATCTCTGCTATATCCAGAGGTAGAGGATTGCAAGCTTGCCTTTTCCATTAGATTTTTATGTCCAAACATAAAGTCAAGGAAGCAGGACTGGGGGGAAAAAATCCATACGATTCAGCCAGGTGCTTTCAGATATATCTAAGGCAACAGAGTAAGAGTAACCAGTACGTACTGGTTGCAACAAACCTTTTGGGACAGAAGTAGGTCAAAAGGAATGTTATCGGATTCAGAACATTCAGTCATGAAATTCTTGAAAGTATGCAACCCGTACATACCCAACGAGATGCGGAAACCTCTTTTGGATTCTTCCAACCCAGAGATTTCGCAGTTACGTCCGGTCAATGTTCTCCTTTATTTTCCAAATCAGAACATTTCATCTTTTTTTTTTTGAATTTTTAATTTTTTTTATTTCTCATAAACATGTCTTAAATGTACAGTCTCTTATCCATTGTTAATCATACATATTCTCTTAACTTTCATATTAGTTCATTCTTCATCCTAAAAAAATTGAGTATAACTCGGGGTTGCTCTTCTACCATTCCATCTCCTTTATTTTACAACAACCCTTCCTCTCCTTCTGTCTTTCCCTTCCCTCCCTTCTTCTATCCTCTTCTACTTTCTTCTTTCCTTCTTTCCTTCCCCTCTTCTCCTTCCCCTTCCTTTCCCCTACTCCTCCCTTCTTCCTCCCTTTCTAACCTTCTCTCCTACTCTAATTTCCCCTCCCTTTCCTCCTCTCCTTTTCCCTTTCTTCTGTTCCTCTCTCTCCTTCCACTCTTCTCCTATCTATCTATCTATCTATCTATCTATCTATCTATCTATCCCTCTACTTCTCTTTCCATTCTCTCTCCATTTTTGCATTCATTTTCAATTCGATATTTTCCAAAGTGGTATCCGAGCAACCTCAATTTTCTATTTATATACACTTTCTTTTCAATTTCTTTTCTGTTTTACTGATTTCACACATATCATCATAAATGTACATTTATATAGTAACATATCAGAACATTTCGTCTTATTCCAAAGTTGAAACTTAACGGGAGAAATGGTTGAGGCCCACTAACCATGGGGGTGGGGAGGGGAGATGGGATGGTGGAAATCGAGATTTAGTTACCAGGGTAAAAAAAAAGTGTTTTCCTGAATTTTGCTAGAACTGTGGAAGTCCTCACTTCCCACATTCTTTTTGCACATTCGATTTCATAGAGGGAGATTGGAGTGCTCAACTGATGCTTCCATTTGATGGCATGTTTTTTGAGTGGAAATTCTTCCAAACAATTGGTTTGGAAATCTGGGGTGCATGCCTTCCAATTCGAATAGAATAGAATAGAATAGAATAGAATAGAATAGAATAGAATAGAATAGAATTCTTTATTGGCCAAATGTGATTGGACACACAAGGAATTTGTCTTGGTGCATATGCTCTCAGTGTACATAAAAGAAAAGATACGTTCTTCAAGAATCATAAGGTACAACACTTAATGATAGTCATAGGGAACAAATAAACAATCAGGAAACAATATCAATATAAATCGTAAGGATACCAGCAGCAAAGTTACAGTCATGCAGTCATAAGTGGGAGGAGATGGGCGATAGGAACGATGAGAAGATTAATAGTAGTGCAGACTTAGTGAATAGTTTGACAGTGTTGAGGGAATTATTTGTTTAGCAGAGTGATGGCCTTCGGGAAAAAACTGTCCTTTTATAATTTTACAAAGGAATAAATCTCCCCCCCCCAAGTTTTTTATTTTTTTACAAACATATCAGTGCGTGAATAGTGTGGCACCCGAGTGTCATACATTCTAATACGAATAAAACTAGTAGAATTTATCATAGTTATTACATACAATCAAGTTTTACATTTCTATTCATTATACGCATTTCTATTAAGTTGCAGTCTGCCATTATCCAATTATTCCTTGTTTTCTCGTTATTGCTTTTATTTTATTATATACAAATGTATACACTAATATTCCCCCTTCTTGTATTTCTATCTCTTATTCTAACTTTTAATCATGTCACCCTTTATTTAAAAAAAACAAACAAGCCATTTTCTTTCTGTCCTACCTAACTTCTAGTCATGTCACCTACTTGAAAATGAATAAATCTTTTGAAGTCCAGGCTGTCCGCTTCCTTTCTTGGTGAATCGTGGGGATTAAAATGTTTCTTGGTCAGCAGTGCTTCGTAAACCCAAACGCTGCTTATTTGTTTGTTTAAATTCCCTATTTCTCAACCTTTCTCTCCCCTTTTCCCGTTTAGCAAGCTCTGATGAGTAAGGGAGAGACCAGACGAGAAGGCTGCATGAAGACGGAGCTGTTGAAAGACATCACCAACAATAAGGAAGAAGGTGAGTCCCATCTTTTAAATCCAGGGTGTCCTCTTCCTTTCTTGCATACGGAGAACAATGAACCTCACCATTCGACTGCCACGGATTCTCTAGCTCCGGTTAAAACGTTATCAGGGAAAGCATAACCTCAAATCCTTTCTAAAGATTACAACAGCCGAGTTGTGTTCTCTTCCAGATCTCTAAAAGTTACTGTTGGGTATAAATCAGCGGTGGGTTTCACTTTTTGTTACCACCGATTTGCCCCGCGTGCCTGCCACGCGTGTGCCCGGCTTGTGCATGCGTTTTGCTCGTGCACGCACCTTCCGTGATGCGCCTGACCTCAAAAACATCCCTAAATAGGACAACATAAAGCCGGCCGCGATTTCCGCTACTGGTTCGCCAAAACCAGCTGAATACCACCTCTGGTATAAATGCCAGCATTCTCCTTGGTCTTCTGATTTGGATCCAGGCCTAGATAAAAATCTAGCAAAATCTTCTTGCTCTAGATCTGAGACTCTCGGTTAATTCTCAGCAAGTGGAACAACTTGCCTCCAGAAGTTGATGGTGCTCCAACAGTGGAAGTTTTAAAGAGGAGTTTGGACATTTGTCTGAAATAGTATAGATTTCCTGCTTGGGCTAGAAGACTCTATTATTCTGTATTCAGTCTTTGCTGTCAGTCACATAGAATATAATCCTTTTAGGAGTAAATTCTCCGATCTCTATTGTGGTGTTAAAAATGTAACTCAATTAACAGCCTGATTCATTGGCTGCTGTGTTTCTCTGTAGATTTTTGCTACAGGTTGTAGATGCAGGAACCCCAAAGAACTTCTGTCTTTCAAAGAATGGACTTTGGGACTTAGGTGTGAATCAGACCAGAATAACACCATCAGACATTGGCTTAGAGCAACACATAAAGCTGAGTTGACTTTCATTAATGAAACATCTCACCAGGTCCCGTGTACTATTACAGGCCTAACTACTTGCATTAATAATACCAGCTGGCATTATGAACCTTTGCCCTTACAATGAGATGCTGTAGGAGAAGAGCAGGCAGGTGAGGGTGGAATTAAATGCGTAATCATCTTAGAATTGTTGCGTTCCCACAAGCGCTCAAGAGTTCTTTTCATTGACTCTTAACTGGCGCCAATTCAGTGTTGAACTTGACTTGAGCAGATTCTTGGATAAATCTATGCTGCAACCTAACTGGTGGTCTTGATTTTTTCAGCCTGACAGATGCTTACATCTGCAGTTCTTTCCTCTTGGCATCCCTTCAATTTCTCGGTTTTTTTCCCTACCCTCTCTCTCTAGGATTTAATGCTATGGCCGCCGGTGATGGCGCCATAGACAAGCAAGTTGGGGAACTCAAGATGGCTCCCGACGGCGAGACCAACGGTTCCTTGGAGTGCAACGAATTCAAGAGCCACCCCGGCGTAGCCAAGAACACTCAGGACAATGCAAAATTGAGCCAAGGGGACTCGGTGGCCAAGCTGAGCCGGATAGCAGAAAACGGATTTTCCGAACGAGACGGGGATGCTGGGAAGACAAACCACCTCAAAGCAGCAAACGACTTCACCCAGACCACGGTGACGGGCAGCAACGGGTACATTTTGCCCAAGCAGATGGCTCAGGATCTGCCCGTCAGGACTTCAAACAGTGGTTTTGCTGCTCTGCCGGGCCACGCCGCAAAGACGCTTCCTGCCGGAGGGAGCAAGGGGAGGATTTTGAGCCCCTTTATGCAAGCACAGGGCGCTCTCCCGGCTAAGTTTGGAGACGGGGGCGGCAAGGACCTAGAAGCTAAAAAAACAGGCGGGATCAAGGTGCACCGAGCCCGGAAGACAATGCCCAAGTCTCCATCTCACCTGGTAATGTATATAGCAATAGCAGTAGCCCTTAGATTTATATACTGTTATCACAGTGCTTGACAGCTTTCTCTAAGCAGTTTACAGTGTCAGCCTATTGGCCCCCAACAATCTGGGTCCTCATTTTACCGACGTCGGAAGGATAGAAGGATGAGTCAACCTTGAGCTGTTGAGATCGAACTGATGGCAGTTGGCAGAGTTAGCCCTGCAAATCTGCATTCTGAACTGATGGCAGTTGGCAGAGTTCGCCCTGCAGTTCTGCTTTCTAACCACTGTGCCAGGACAGAAGGAAGGAAGGAAGGAAGGAAGGAAGGAAGGAAGGAAGGAAGGAAGGAAGGGAGAATGGGAGGGAGGGAGGGAAGAGAAAGAGAAAGAAAGAGAAAGAGGAATGGAAAAAGAGGAGAAAGAAAGAGATAAAGGAAGGAAGGAAAAGAAAAGATGGGAAGGAGGGAGGGAGGGAAGAGAAAGAAAGAGAAAGGAAGGAAGGAACAGCAATAGCAACAGCCCTCATATACCACTTCATAATGCTTTATAGCCCTCTCTAAGCAGTCACCCTATTGCCCCCAACCATCTGGGTCCTCGTTTGACCAACCTCGGAAGGATGGAAGGCTGAGTCAATCTTGACCCAGTCAGGATTAAACTCCTGGCAGTGGGCAGAGTTAGCCTGCAATACTGCATTCTAACCACTGCGCCACCACAGCTCTAATATAATACTTAATCCTCAAGTTACGACCACAACGGAACCCAACATTTCTGTTGCTAACCGAGACAGTTGTTAAGTGAGTTTTGCCCCATTTTACAACCTTTTCTTGCCACCATTGTTAAGTCAGTGCAGTAGTTAAGTTAGGAACACGGTTGTTAAGGGAAACTGGCTTCCCCATTGACTTTGCTTAGCAGAAGGTCAAGAAAGAGGATTATATGATTGCGGGACACTGCAAATGTCATAAGTATAAGTCAGTTGCAAAATGTCATAAGTATAAGTCAGTCTGAATTTTGATCCTGTGACAATGGGGATGGTGCAGTGGTCATAAGTGTAGGCAACCGGACTTTGTTTTTCCTTGAAGAGGTTTCGCTTCTCATCCGAGAAGCTTCTTCAGTTGAAGTGAAGGGAACTGAAGGTGAATTGAAGAAGCTTCTTGGATGAGAAGCAAAACCTCTTAAAGGAAAAGGCAAAGAAAAGTCCAGCTGCCTTTTGAAAAAAAAAAATCACCCATGATCTGAATGACCGAGAATCTCCGTAGTCATCAAGTCCTTAGGACGTTCTGCCAATTAAAACATTGTTGTTGGCCTACTGCGATTGTTGCTTAAATGACCCCAACTTTGCTAAGTTGCTAGATCTATCTAATCAGAGATGGACAGATTAGCCCCTTTTAATGGATCTCCAGATCATTTGCGATAGATCAGCCAGGGATTCTAACTCCCAGCAGCCGAAAACATTGCAAGGCGGGATTTTAAATAGATATTTCTATCTTCACCTCTTCCGCTAATAGGCTATTTTTCTGCCTCCAGCATCTCCTGCCTGCGAGCTCTGAGTATTGATTGCCTGCCCAATTCTGCAAAGCTGTACGCTAAGTTATAGGCTTCCCACCGGACTGGAGGTATCCAGTGATGCACGGTGGGAAATTTCTCAGAATTGCCCTTTTTTTGGGTTATGACCCCCCCCCCCCCCGAAAGAAATGATTTCTCAACAGATATTTACTGTATTTTTCGGACTATAAGACGCTCCGGACTACAAGAGGCACCTAGCTTTTGGGGAGGAAAACAAGAAAAAAAAAAAATCTGGCTCTGCCTCCCAGCAATTTGCCTCCTTTCAGCAAACAGCCTCGTCAGCTTCAGCACAGCCTGATTTAGCACGAGCAGCTAATTGGCGGTTGGATCGGCCTCCTGGAATACCAACGATCAGCTGTTCCAGGCTGCGGGGATTGCCACCGTCCATCACCACCTATCACTGCCTCCGCACGCCCCATTTTCGGCCTCCGCACGTTCCATTTTCGGCCTCCTTGTGTCCTGTTTTTGGCCCATTCAGGCGGCGGCAATCCCCGCCACCTGGAACGGGCCAAAAATGGGACATGCGGAGGCCAAAAACAGGATGTGCAGAGGCCAAAAGTGGGGTGTGGGGTGGCCAAAAATGGGGTGTGTGGAGGAGGTGATAGGTGGCGGCAGCGATGGGCAGCTACAGCAGCAATGGGCAGTGGCGATCCCTGCAGCCTGGAACAGCTGATCGTTGGTATTCCAGGAGGCCGATCCAACCGCCAATCAGCTGCTTGTGCTAAATCAGGTTGTGCTGAAAGTGGCTATGTTTCATGTTTGCTGCAAGGAGGCAAATTGCTGGGAGGCAGAGGCTGAAGGGTGAGGGTCGGCGGGTGGATGGGGCTTCGGCAACATTCACTCTATAAGACACACAGACATTTCCACCCACTTTTTTTTTGGGGGGGGGGCGGTGGGAGTGTGTCTTCTAGTCCAAAAAATACGGTATATTCTCGGTCTTTTGAAATTCAGACATCTAGGCATTCTGATACCTGCTTTACAGGTTTTGAGACCTGGATTTTTGCTTTTTTTACAACTCTACATAATGCAAGGGAAATGTGAACAATTGAGTGGCTGTTCCTGAAGTTATTTGTCTGGTAATTCCAGTTAAGATAAATGTCCAGGTAACTAATTCGAAACGCACCGTAACATTTAAAACACGTCCAAAACGTTCTCTTCCCTTTTATCAAATATCTCAAAAAAAAAAAAAAAAAAGATTTCAGCTTGACTGCTTGTGTTGATTGGAAGACCTTTCCGGTTATTTATAACCGATAAAATTAGCAAGCCATATGTTTTATTCACCATCCTCAAAAGTTAAAGGAACAGCACCAATCCGTTTTCCATCAGCGTAGCTGGCATAACTGGATAATTGCAAGCAAAGTCTTTTTTTTTTTTTTTTTAATTTGATTTATATGCTGCCTTTCTCCGGAGACTCAGGGCGGCTTACAAGGCGTTAAGCAATAGCCTTCATAATTTTGTATATTTTATACAAAGTCAGCTTATTGCCCCCACAAACTGGGTCCTCATTTAACCTACCTTAGAAAGGATGGAAGGCTGAGTCAACCTTGAGCCTGGCGAGATTCGAACCTGCAGTAATTGCAGGCAGCTGTGTTAATAGCTGCCTGCTATTAACAGTCTTAACCTTTATATGAGAATGTTTCTCTCTGGTGTAGCTGGAGTGATTTTGGGCGATTGACGAGGATCATACAAAATGCAATAAATTACAGTGCAAGTTGCAATCCTAGGGTGAGCTTTATGTCCCATGGTTCTTTGAAAAGTACTGTGTCTATCTACATGCAAACACATGGGCCTTTGAGTCAATTTTGACTTCTAAGGACTGTCCCTGAAGTTTCCTTGACAAAAGTTTTAGAAGTGTTTTGCTCTTACCTTGTTCTGAGAAAAAAAGGACTGGCCGAAGATCAACCAGTTGGCTTCGTGCCTAAGTCAGGACTAGAACTCCCGGTCACCTGGTTCTAGCTTGATGCCATCACCGCTACACCAAACCAATTCTGGTGGTACATACGTGACATGCAGATGTTATGATTTCAAGAAGAGATAATGCTTCTCTGTGACATTTAATTCTTCTTTGGCCAGTCTGGGCACCTCTTCATGAGGGAACCTTCTAGAATTCCTCAGTGGCGCGACCCTTGCTTAAATGGGAGTCGAAATCCACACCTTTCGTTGTGGTCTGCCGGCAGCCTACGGAGCTGACAGCAGATTCGGACAGTGAGGAGGTTGGAGAGGAACATGGGCCAGTCCTGGAGTCTGGGGAAGGCTTGGATGAGGGCTATGTGTCGGAGGCAGAGAGGGGGCCAGGGCCATCTGGGATTGATGTACTGCCTCCGGAATCTGACATCAGCGAGACAGAAGAACAGTGGAAGCCTGTTCCCAGTGTGCTCATGCGCAGAGCTGCCAGAAGACAGGAACAATTAAGAAAACAGGGTCGACTTGGGAGTAATGCTTGGAGTTGATTGGCCCCTTCCATAAGACATAAAAGGGAAGCGAACGGACTGTGAGCCTTTGCAGGAAGCAAATTAGTTCATATAGTCAGTTCAAGCTCTGAGAACTCCTGTTTGACTCTGTGCTCCGTTTGGCCTTGCAAAACTAATTCGCAATTAGGTCTCTGGCAGCGTTTCAAGGGAGAGTGAATCATTACGGGCTGTGAATGACCATAATTCACAGCCGTCTCAACAAAAGAGGTTTTTTTGGGGACTAAGATTGTGATTTATGCTTTCTCAGGAAGCCTGGGTCAGAATAGCTCTGTTGGATGTGGCTGCTTTCATAGGCTGCATTCCTTGCTGCTATTTTAGATCTGCTTCTATCCTAACCCAATATTATTTCACCGAACGGATTCTCCCCACCCCACCCGGCATCCTTTTAAGTGCCGTTTCCCACTCTTTAATCCCTCCCCCCCCGTGAAATATAACAGCCCCCCTTTCTGTTTTCCAGCATACCAACAAAGACCCCAAAGAATCAAGAACGCCTAAGGAAGACGGCAGCAAAGCCGTTTTGGAATTCGGGAAGCCCGCCTCGCTCTCCTCCATCTCCGGCCTTCATTCATCTCTACCTCAGAATCAGAGCTACGTGGCCGCCTCAAAATCACAGACAGGTAAAAGGGGAAAGCTCAGGGGTTAAGAGAGCTCAGCTTGAAGCGGAGCGGTCTGAGAAGAGGTTGAGTACCCCTATTCGCGGAATGGAGAGAAAGTGTAATCTGGGGTTCTTCCGGATCCTTAACCTCTCCCATTTCCAAGTTCTGTCAAGTCCCTGCAGGGCAGTGGTTCCCAGATTCTATCAGATTCAATCAGATAGTGGTAATTCTGAGAGCAGATGGTATTCGATCTTAGGCGCTTTCCCTTTGTGTGTGTGTATGTGTGAGAGAGAGAGAGACAGAAGGAGAGAGAGAGAGACAGAGAAGAGATAGAGAGAAGAACGAGAGAGGAGAGGAGAGAGAAGAGAAAGAGGAGAGAGAGAGAGAGACAGAGAAGAGATAGAGAGAAGAACGAGAGAGGAGAGAGAAGAGAAAAAGGAGAGAGAGAAGAGAAAGAGAGGAGAGAGAGACAGAAGAGAGAGGATAAAGAGACAGAAGAGAGAGAAGAGCAAGAGAGGAGAGAGAAGAGAAAGAGGAGAAAGAAGAAAGACAGAAGAGAAAGAGAGGAGAGAGAGAAGAGAGAGAGAGAGAGAGGAGAGAGAGACAAAAGAGAGAGAAGCTCGAGAGAGAAGAGAGAGAGGAGAGAGAGAGAGAGGGAGAAGAGCGAGAGGAGAGAGAGAAGTGCCTCATTAAGCACCTGTTGTCCTGGGCAGTATTCCTCCTAGCCTGTCCCTGCAGTACCTGACTTCTCCCTGCTCCTCCCTGATGGGCCTTTCTCCGTGTCCTCCTCTGCAGCTACTTCAGTATCTCGAAAGAAGAAACGAAGGATGGGAACGTATAGCCTGGTTCCCAAGAAGAAGACCAAAGTTTTAAAGCAGAGGACGGTGATTGAGATGTTCAAAAGCATCGCTCATTCTCCAGACGGCAAGGTGAGAAGCGAGAAGAAGGTGCTCAAGATGTATGACATGCCGTGACATGGGATTTGCTGGTCCAATAAAGCTCAGAAACACGATTGAAGGACTTGTCTATCTTCCCCAGCCACCTTTTCCGCCCTGATTTGCAAAGAATTTGGCCTTAAAAATAAGCGCCCTCTTGTTGAATTTCATCCATTTTTCTCTCCAGAGTGTCTTTTCTCCTTGATCTGCTCAAAGATATGGGCAGCATCTTCCAGTATTGGTTACTTGGTATTTTTATGACTACTTGGGAATAGAATTAGCTTCTATTTCTCCTGCTCGGAAATACGCACACAAATATTTAGCTCTTCAACATACGTCCTTCTAGCTTTCTGCCCTCCCACTTATATAGGATCATAACTCATCATTTCTGGCCAGTGTCTGGTCTTCAGATCTTCCGTTGGAGCTTCTACTCAATCTACCCGAAAGGCATTCTTTTGAGAAGCAAGATTTTGATTTGGTGTGTGTGCCTGCGTGTCTTTCTTAAGCAGCTAGAGGTAGCCCTTGACTGACAGCCGCAAGTGAGCCCAACATTTCTGTTGCTAAATAAGACCTTTGTGTTAAGTGAGCTTTGTCCCATTTTACGAACCCTTTCTGGACTGCATTAAGTGATTAACACAATTGTTAAGGGAATCTGGCTTCCCCACGATCGCGTGACCCGGGGACACTGCCGACCGTCATAAGTACGAGTCAATTGACAAGCGTCTGAATTGGGATCATATGTTCTAAGTGTGAAAAACAGTCATAAGTCACTTTTTTTCCCAGTGTAACTTTGAACTGTCATTAAACGGACTGTTGTAAGTCAAGGACTACCTCTACTTTCAAAATCAGCTGAACCATGGCTTGGTTATTAACCAAGGCCAACTGAACCTTATTGGCTGGGCCAGTATAACACCCTAATCCAAAACCAGCAAGTCTTATGATGGCTTAGTGTGCACCAAGCCCTTGAGTGAGTGTGGTTGCTTGAGAACATACATTCTACATCTGGAAAGATCCGTGTTGAGTTTCTTGCATTGTCAGGTACACCTATGAAAGTCTCTCTCTGTATCCTCTTTGCATCTGTAAAGAGCCACGGCTAATTCCTAGAGACACCCTAGAATTTGATGGACCACTAATTTAACAGAATAACAGAGTTGGATGGGACCATGGAGGTCTTCTAGTCCAACCCCCCACCCAAGCAGGAGACCCTACACCATTTCTGACAGATAGCAGTCCAAGCCTCCAATGATGAAGCTCCCACAACTTCTGAAGGCAACTTCTGTTCCATGAGTTGATTGTCAGAAAAATCTCTCCTTATTTCTAGGTTGAATCTCTCCTTGTTCAGTTTCCATCCATTGTTCCTTATCTGGCGTTCAGGTGCTTTGGAAAATAGCTTGACCCCTTCCTCTCTGTGGCAGCCCCTCAAATATTGGAAGACTGCTATCATGTCTTCTCTGGTCCTTCTCTTCACTAGACTAGCCATGCCCAGTTTCTGCAACCGTTCATTGTAGGTTTTAGCCTCCAGTCCCCTAGTCCCTTGGGAGTTGGGAGGCATAGAAATTCGATAAATTAAATTAATGACCTTTGTTGCTCTTCTCTGCACTCTTTCTAGAGTCTCAACATCTTTTTATAGTTTGGGTGACCAAAACTGGATGGAGTATTCAAGGTGTGGTCTTACTAAGGGTTTATAGAGTGGTAGTAGTCATCCAGCTTATTGTCAGAAAAATTCTCCTTATTTCTGGGTTGAATCTCTCCTTGTTCACTTTCCACCCATTGTTTTTCGTCTGGCCTTCAGGTGCTTTGGAAAATAGCTTGACCCCCTCCTCTCTGTGACAGCCCCTCGGAACACTGCTCATTTATAACTCTAATTTCACTTTCTCCATTCCACAAAGTGTCCAAAATAAGACACCGCGGGAATGTCCCGTGAGCTCTAGACTCACCGTTGACTTTTATGTGTGGGAAAATCTCCAGGTTGAGAAGGACGACGGCAGCCGACACGTGAACGGGGAACGTTTAGAGGTTGATTCCGAAGAAGACGACTCAGATGAACTAGAGGAAGAAGATGAACGTGGAGCCGATCAGACCGCCACTTTTCCCGTGGAGGAGAATAGAACTGCTAATGTCAGAGACGCGACGGACATTAGCAATACCAGAAAGGTGATCTCGGATGGTTCTTTGGAGAACATTAGACCTTGCGTGTGAGAACATGGCTTTAGGTGGCCTCCAAGCAGAGGTGGGATTCATATTCGGTCTCCACCGGTTCGCCCAGCACCGGAAATGTGAGCGCGTGCCGTCCCTGCATGTGTGCGACATCAAACAACACGGAATTCACACGGGCCCTCCACGCATGCATGCAACGTCAAAACCACAGCGATATAGGACGGGATCGCAGGTCGCTACTACTGGTTTGCCCGAACCGGCTGAATACCGCCTCTGCCTCCCAGATTTAGTTGGCAGTGTGGGGTTTCCTGTTTCACCTTATCAAAACCCCAGCATCCCCAGTTCAGCTGAGGCATGATGAGAATGCAGACAGGAATTAACCCTTCGGGCTTTCAACTTTCCTAATTTAGGGAGTTGCAGGTTCCACCTCTTCACGTAGCAATAGACCCAAAAGTGCTGCTCCAAAAAAAAAAAAAAAAAAAAAGCATCTGGACTTCCTTGTTTTTCTTCTTCTTCTTCTTCTTGAAAACGTTTCGCTTCTCATCCAAGAAGCTCCTTCCGTTCAGATGAGAAATGTTTTCAAGAATGAAGTCCAGGTCCCCTTTTTTGGGAAAGCACCTTCGGGGCCAGGGATGGGTTTCACATTTCGTTACCACCGGTTCGCCGCGCACATGTATGTCTTCCGCGCATACGTTTTGCGTTTTGCCACACGCGCACACCTTCCACACATACGGCCGGCCTCAAAAAACGTGCCTAAATAGGGATGGCATAGAGCCGGTGCGGGCCCACCCATGATCTCCGCTACCAATTCATCCGAACCGGCTGAATACCACCTCTGTTCAGGGCAACCATCACCTGGATGATGTGAGAATCTCCACAGACATAAAAGACCAAGCTAGCGGACTTGATAGCCTACAGATCTGGTCAGGTGTAACCTAGTTTGCTCAGCCTTCTCTGTTTTCACGTGAAACCTCTCTTTGGTCCATCACAGATGGTGGACGGAGAGTCGGAGGAGGAACAAGATTCTGCGGACTCCATCGAAGAAGAAGAAGACGGCGACGAATCGGACTTGGTGAGTGCCTCCACTTTTTGTTCTCAGAAGGAACAGTGGTGAGGAACCTCCAAGACACTCCAGGCCCAGCAAAGTGAATTCAGTTGTCGGTGGAAGACCCCCCCCCCCATCTCCACCCTCTGTTTTGTTTTGTCTCCCTCCTTCCCTTGCCAATCTGGTTTGCAACCACATTGTGGTGTTTTGTTTTGTTTTGCTCTTTTGTTGGTTTGAAGGGGAACGGTGGACTTCAAATTAAAGTCTGTTGCTTTCTTGTCAGGCCTCAGCAGAGGTCTGCTCTTGGTTGCCAGGTGCCAAGACCAAGGCCCGGTCCAGACAGGTATGGCCAGAGCTGGAAGAAGCAGGACAGAAGCAGGCACGTAGCCCAGACAGACCCTGCCCAGGGCCAAGTTCTGCAGGAGGCAAGGCAAGACACGCCCCAAGGCTGTTGCTGCTTCTGCTGCTGCTGTTGCTTCTACTACTGCTGCTGCTTATCGAGAGCCATTGCTCAGACTTTGGGGCTTCAGCGGACCAGAATGGACTCCCTTTCCATCCACTAAGCGATCGCCTGTTGTGTTTGGGCTACAACTCGCATCATTCCCCTGCCAGAAGTGCTGGCCAGGTGTGATGGAGGATGTTGTAGGCTACCGCAAGGACTTGGCGGCTTTTAAGATGTATGGACTTCAACTTCCAGAATTCCTCAGCCAGCATGGCTGACCCAAGAATCCTGGGACTTGAAGTCCACAAGTCTTTAAAGTCGCCAAGGTTGGGGACTTGAGGATTTCTGGGAGTTGAAGTCCACAAGTCTTAAAAGTCTCCCAAGGTTGGACAGCCCTGATTTATCCAGCCAGACCCGTGGACTTCAACTCCCAGAATTCCTCAGCCAGGCTTGTGGACTTCAACTCCCAGAATTCTTCAGCCAGCATGGCTGACTGAGGAATCCTGGGAGTTGAAGTCCACCAGACTTAAAAGTCGCCAAGGTTTGGAGATCCCTGGGCTATTGTACTTGAAGGATCCCAGATTAGGGAAAGTGCTGGCTTATGCATTGATTCTACGCTTCTCGCAGCCTTTAATTTGTGACAAGTGGATCGGTAGGAGAGCTGGATCATCCGTGGTGGCATGCTGGGACCTCTCTCCGCCCCTTTCCCTCCAATGATCCAAGTCCTGCTTCCAGGAGGGCTTTCCCCTCTCCTCTTCTGTCGTTCTGCAAACTCTGGCTTCGATTTCAGATCCCTGGTTTTGTCTCCCTTTTGTTTTTCCTTGGGGCCATTCTTCTTCTCCACCCGAGCGGAGCAGGAGTTGGCCTCAAATTCTAAATGACCACCTGGCTGTCGTCCCTGGATTAACTTTACGTTGTGTCATTCGAGCTGCAGAAATCTTTCAAAGTTCTGAGTCTATTGGGTAGATGAAGGAGCTGAGGTTAGGGCGGAAAAATCAAACCAGTTGGTCCCTGATTTGGGTAGTGGGTATTTTCAGGAAGGGCAGGTGTTGGGTTTGGAACTTTTGGCATTCCGTTGGGATCTTCTTTGCTGTGGGTTGAATAGTCAGAATCCTTGATAGTCTGTGGCATTTAGTTAGCGGGGGGTGGGGGGGGTGGGGGGTGGGTGGGGGAGAAAGTGTCCAAATCTGTTGTGACCCAAGCCCAAGTAGGTAGCATTATACGCAAACAATTCAAAAACAAACAGGCTTTATTAGAACAGCTGAGAATTAACTCATTCTCCGCGTAGTCCAAACTAAATCTAAACAAATTCCTCATAACACAAATTCTTCAGCCTAATCACCAACCTTGGTATATAATTAGGCAAACTGCCAAAGGCTTCTTTTGACAAAAGTTCAGAAGCAGAAGATGCCGACAAGAGATAAGTGCAGCAAGACAAGAATAAATCTCTCAACGGTTGTTTTCCCGTAAAGAGCCCAAGAGCCGTTGCTGGTCTTTTAAGCCTTATGGGAGGGGCCAATCAACTCTTGGCCCTACTCCCGAGTCATCTTTGCTGCAGCTGCTCTTGCCTTCTGGCAGCTCTTCTCATACGTGCATTAGGAACAGGCTCCTCCTGTTCCTCTGCCTCTCTACTGTCAGCCTCTGGAGGCTCCGGAGTCTGCACATCACTCCCCGATGGCCTTGGCCCCATCTCTGCCTCCGACGCAGAGCCCTCATCCGGGCCTTCCCCAGCCTCCAGGACTGGCCCCTGTTCTTCCTCAGCCTCATCGCTGTCCGACTCCGCTGCCAGCTCTGCAGGCTGCTGGCAGATCACAACAAAATCTAGAAGATCAAGTGCTGCTCAGTATAGGCAAGAAGGAACGTGACATGGTGTCCATCTTGCAGATTTTGGCATCCCCATGCAACTATTGAGGATAATATACAGCCGATTGATCTACTCTGTTGATTGTTTGAACGTACGCACATTCCCATAACACCAGGGGTAAAATGCTACTGGTTCGGACCGGTTCAGGTGAACCGGTAGTATAAAATGCTACCAGTTCGGGTGAACTGGTATTTCCGATGATCAGTTGGGCGATGATCAGCTATGACGCGCGATTGATATTAGCTAGAATTGTCGGTTTTCCTGCTTTCTAGCTAATCTAAATCGTGTGGCACAGCGGATTCCCCCTCCCCTCGCTGTTCTACTTACCTTTGCAGACTCGGAAGGCTTCAACATGTTCCTTTTTTAGCGCTGTTTTTCACCCTCTAGAGGCTTTCTTGGAGCCTGGGGAGGGCAAAAACAGCCTTCCCCATCCACCCACCCCGGATGCCCTCTGGTGGGCGCAAATGGCCAGAAGGCCCGAAAATCAGCTGGCTGGCATGCACATGTGCGCTGGAGCCGAGCTACAGCAACGCTCATGTGCCCACAGATATGGCTCCCTTTGCCACCTGTGGCACGCGTGCCATAGGTTCGCCATCTCGGCCCTATGCTATTTTAGACAAATGGTTGTCCGGTCTCCTCTTAAAAACCTCCAGCGATGGAGCACCCACAATTTCTGAAGGCAAGTCATTCCACTGGTTAATTGTTCTCAAGTGTCATGAAATTTCTCCTTTAGATCTAGTTTCCTTCTCTCCTTGATTAGTCTCCATCTGCTATTTCTCGTATATAACCAGTTCCTGTAAAAATATACAGCTCTGAAACCTTGATCTTTTACAACTGGCGCATCTCTTACGAAAGCAATCCTCAAATATCTTGGTTTCCTTGGGCTTGTTTTAGATCTGTCTGCAAACGCGGCGATGTGACCTCCGCGTGATTAAAATCCAATCCTTATTATTATTTGTATCATATGCCTTATAGGACAAAAGTGTAGAAAGAAAACCTTGGGGGAGGAAAAAAAAAATCAATTCTTCAAAATGAAGGGGCCGAGAAGTAATCATCCTAATTGGCGTAAGATATTTAATGTTCAGATATTGAGCTGCCTTCTCTTAAAGGATTTTTAATTGGCAGGGGTTTTTTTCCCCCCTTTTAAATTAAGTATTCATGACTGTCTTAAATCTTCACCTATTAGTAGGTAGCCAAAACAATTCATGGAACGTTAACAGCAAAATTAATTTTGCAATGGCTTGATAAATAAAAACCACCTATCTTTTCTAAGAGATGCACACAAACTGAACTCTTCGTACTCTTGTTTTTTAACCGAATTAATAGTTATGTTACCAAGGTTACTCTTCCCTGCTTGGCTTACAAAATAACTCAGGTTTGATCACAAGAAAGCTTCCCATCAAGTGAGGACTGACAAGCTGTGATGGGAGGCATCTCTCTGAATCCATGGCCGTGAATCATAGTTCTGCTGTGGTTTACAGAGCTCCCTATGAGGTCCTGGTTGTAGTGTAACTATAAACTATGGCTTAATCAGTGTTATATATAAAAACACATGGATCTCCCCACGCAGCTTAGTGGATATATTATATTTTTTGGAAAAAGCATCTTTGGAGGAATCTCTCTCCCCCCCCCTCCCTCTCTCTCCCTCCGTCCCTCCCTATCTATCATCCATCAATCATATATGCATATTCTTTCTAGCCAGGTTTTACCTACGTAAGCTAAGTTGTTCCACAGCCCTAGAACAACTTAGCTTACGTAGGTAAAACCTGGCTAGAAAGAATATGCACATAAAAGCCTACGAAAAAGAAAAAGACACACACACACACACACACACACACATTATATGCACACCCGCGAAAATTTAAGAAGACATATATATGTAATCTGTCTATCTGTCTGTCTGTCTCATCTCTATCTATTCTCTCTCTCTCATCTAGATATCTATCTAGATCTCTATTCTCTCTCTCTCATCTATCTAGATCTCTATTATTCTCTCCCTCTATCATCTATCTATCTATCTATCTATCTATCTATCTATCTATCATCTCTCTCATCTATCTAGATCTCTATTATTCTCTCTATATATATCATCTATCTAGATCTATCTATCTATCTATCTATCTATCTATCTATTTATCTATCCTTCTACCTAGACCTCTGTCTATCTAGAGATCTATCTATCTATATCCAAAGATGCTTCTTTCAAAAGGCAAGTGGACTTCCCTGCTGGGGTTTTTTTTTTGTTTTTAACAAAAACATTTCGCTTCTCATCCAAGTTAGAACTGAAGAAGCTTCTTGGATGAGAAGCGAAACATTTTCAAAGAAAAGACTTAAGAAAATCCACTTGCCTTTTGGAACCAAACCTCCCCCCCACCCCTCCACCTTTGGGGGATTTCTATATTGAGGGTTTGAGATGGTTGCCTGATTTACTGGAGCCCGCCATCAATGTAGGCTTAGTGTTCTGTGCACACTATGCTGCAATGGCTTATTTATTCAACCAACTCTTGATTTAAAAACTCCCTGGATCATCCAGGCAAACCTGGACAATATGATTGGAGAAAGAGGCTGCAAGGAAGGTTGAGATCATTTCCCCTGGAGGCTATCCAGATTAGGCAAGACTGGTTTAGCGTGATGAACAAAAAGGCTGCCTTCATGGCAACCCGGCAGGGAAACAGATTAAGAATTGACACGTCACGTATGTTTGAGACAGAAGAACATTTGGGTCTTTCTGTCCTTGAAGCTGGTGGCAACTTGAGATGTTCTGAGATATTTGAGATGTTTTGAGTAGTTCAAAGAACCTGTAAGCGGAAATTTTGAGTAGTTCAGAGAACTGGCGAATGCCACCTCTGACTGGCCTCCAGAGTGAGGTGGGAATAGAGATTTTGCAATATCTTTCCCCCCAGGAGTGGGGAGGGAATGGGGATTTTGCAGTATCCTTCCCCTTCACCACCAAGCCACCCTGACAGAACCGGTAGTAAAAAAATTTGGATTTCATCACTGGTCTGAAGGCAACTTCTGTTCCATTGGTTAATTGTCCTCACTGTTAGGAAGTTTCTCCTTAATTCCAGGTTGCTTCTCTCCTTGATTAGTTTCCATCCATTGTTTCTTGTCTTCTGGTGCCTTGGAAAATAAGTTGATCCCCTTCTTTCTTTGTGGCAGCCCCTCAAATACTGGAAGACTCCTATCGTGCCCACTCTCTCTCCCCCCCTCCCAGTCCTTCTTTTCTCTAGACTGGACTATACCCAATTCCTGCAACCGTTCTTCATGTGTTTTAGTCTCCAGGCCTTTCATCGTTTTAGTTGCTTTTCTTTGCACTTTTTTCCCAAAGTTTCAACATCTTTGCATCATGGTTTCACCCAATGGAACAAAATCCTTCCCCATTAAGCATATCCTAGCAAGCTTGCTATTATTCCATTGTGGTTTATACCGGAGTCTATATAACACGACAAATGTAGCTTCTTGAAACGGTTGTTTGAAATCTAGCATCCATGAGTTCTATTTGGGTGTTCTGACTTTGTGTCTGGTTATAGAAGGCTGTAATTTTTTTTTTTTGAATTTGTTTTTTTAAAAAAACATAAACATAAAATGCATCTTTTCAAAGCAAAGCATTGATCCGGTCATAAATTGGTACAAATTACTAACAAATCTTAATTTTCAATTAACAAAACTTAATATTTTACTCAATTATTTCCCTAAATTCTGTCTATTTAACAATGCCATTATCCCCAAAACCCGTTACTTAAATCTTTAAATCCTAACCAAATATCATTTCATTTTTCTTTTTCTTTTTGCTTGGATGAATGTATTTTAAAAATATAAATCATTACAATTATTATAAGCATTTAAACAATATTTTAACTGTTGCTCCCAATATAATCATCTTCATTGCTGTTTATCCCAACATAATCATCCTAATTTTAATTATTAATCCCAACATAATCATTTTACCGCTAATCCTAGCACAATCATCTTTATTTTAACTGTTTATCCCAACACTCCATCTTCATCATCATCATCTTTTACTGTTAATCCCAGTATAATAATCTTTATTTTTACTGTTGAACTCAGCATAATCATTTCATTTTTACTATTAATTCCAGCATAATCCTCCTTGTTTTTGCTGTCATACCCAGCATAATCATTTTTCATTTTTTGCTGTTAATCCCAGCATAATTTTGAGTGACTTCCCTAATTGAATTCCTTCTCAAGGTCCAAATGTTGCATTGATCTCTTTTTTTTGACCTGTTATTGAATTTTTTTATTTTTGGGGGGAGGTCTATGGCTAAATACTGAGCCACTGTGACATGTAATGCCCAGAACAGCAAACTGTGGTTTCAGGTAAGTTTTACTAACCCAGGATCCTATTCAATGATGGTTTCTCATTTTGGACATAATGGCAGAACGATGGTTAATGTGGATCGGGTTCGGTTCTCCCAAGGGGGTAGAAAGATGCACGTGCGAATCCATTTCTTGTGCTTTTAGGGCAGGGGTCTGCAACCTTAAACACTCAAAGAGCCATTTGGACCTGTTTCCCACAGAAAAAAAAAACACCGGGAGCCACAAAACCCTCCCTGTGCCTGACTATTTTTTGAGCGGCCACAAAACTAGCATAGGTAGTTGAATTAAACATTTTGTTTTCTTCTGAAACTTTTATTTTCTTGGATTTATCCATGGTTGGCCTACCAGGGGTTGAAAAGCTCAAATAAATCTGCGTGCCGGCGGGTGTCACACATTGGCAGTTGTGACGCATATTTTGAATGGCAGGGAGCTGCAGCAGAAGGGTGAAAGAGCCACATGCGGCTCCAGAGCCGCAGGTTGCTGACCCCTGCTTTAGGGTAACCAAACCGAGATTGTTGGCTCCAAGTCAGCCTGTGATGTGTTTTAACCTCTTAACTAGGTTCTTATTGTTGTTTCTGGTTTGTTCAGACTTACTGCTCTGCCTGCTTCCTATAACCTTCCTATCCCTCTTCCCAAAAGCTGTTTTTTTTTTTTTTTATTTCTCGTTATTGATCTGTAGCTAAGTGTCTTGTATAGAGCTACAGTGAAAGGCTTTGTCGTTCTTTGTCGAGGTGGATTTCTTTTATAATTTTTAGGGGAAATAAAAGGCAGGGGCAGAAAATATTTGAACAAATCCAGTGCTGTTAGCTGAGGCTTCCATTATCCTACACTACAGAGATAATTCCTCGACTTTAATTGGGACCAGAATTTGCTAAGGCAAGGGGCTTGTTGCAATCAGATGATCCCGGGATGCTCCGGCCGTTGCAAAGAGATACAGGCGGCCAAGCCCCCCGTAATTTTGCACCATGGAAGTGGCGGGGTGCTGCAACGGTTGCTAAAGGGCTAAGTCACGTTTTTTTTTCCAGCGCCCGTTGCGACTTTGAAGAGTCACTAAAGAAATGGTGATAATTCAAGGACTACCTGTGGGCTTCTGTTACAGCACGTGCTGGGAAAAGGAAAAGAAAACACTAAGGGAAGAGAGCCAGTGTTGCTTAAGTGGTTAATTTTTAACAAATGGATTAAATTTAGCAATTGGGTAGGCTGAATGTTCTTTTCTTTTCGTTTCTTTTCTCTTTCTTTCTTTCTTTCTTTCTTTTTTCTTTTTTCTTTCTCTTTTCCTTTTCCTTTTCCCTTTCCATTCCTTCCCTTCCCTTCCTCCTCTCCCTTTCCTTTCCTTTCCTTTCCTTTCCTTTCCTTTCCTTTCCTTTCCTTTCCTTTCCTTTCCTTTCCTTTCCTTTCCTTTCCCCCTTCCCTCCCTTCCCTCCCTCCCTCCCTCCCTCCCTTTCTTTCTTTCTTTCTTTTTTCTTTCTTTCTCTTTTCCTTTTCCCTTTCCTTTTCCCTTTCCATTCCTTCCCTTCTCTTCCCTTCCTCCTCTCCCTTTCCTTTCCTTTCCTCCCTCCCTTCCCTCCCTCCCTCCCTCTCTTTCTTTCTTTCTTCTTTCTCTTTTCCTTTTCCTTTTCTATTTCCTTCCCTTCCCTTTCCTTCCCTTCCTCCTCTCCTCTCCTCTCCTCTCCTCTCCTCTCCTCTCCTCTCCTCTCCTCTCCTCTCCCTTCCCTTCCCTTCCCTTCCCTTCCCTTCCCTTCCCTTCCCTTCCCTTCCCTTCCCTTCCCTTCTCCTTCCTTCCTTCCTTCCTTCCTTCCTTCCTTCCTTCCTTCCTTCCTTCCTTCCTTCCTTCCTTCCCCCCCCTTTCTTACTTCGCTTGTTGTAAGAAAACCGGGCCGTTATTATCTTTTTTTTTTTTTTTTTGCACTTTTATCCTGCAGCGTACCATCCCTGACTCCTTGGCCTCTGCCGTCTATTACGTGATCTTTTCCGAGAGCAGCTTTGTTGCTAAATGTCGCTCAACTGTGCTACTCTGGTCCTCGCCACTTTCAAGAAAAGCAGGGGTGGGGCGGGGGAAAACCGGGACCACCACCGTAACCATGGCAGGCCAGGCCTCCTTCTCCTAAAACAGTTGGTTCTGGTGCTTTTGCAGAGCTCCGAATCCAGCCTCAAGAAGAAAATGATGAAGCGGAAAGGGAAAACGGAGAGCCCTTGGTTGAAACCCACCCGGAAACGGAGGCGGAGAAATAAAAAGAAAAAACCCAACTTGATAGGTAACGGAGTTGGACCGTTCTTCTTATTATTACTATTGTTATTTTGGAAGTGCTTCTTTACAGGAGACCCCAAGGGAAGAGGGTGGGTGATGAAGCTCTCCAGGAGGATGGGTATGGAGATGCCGGTTGGCAGAACATCTGGAGCCTACAAATTGCCTTCCTCTCCAATCTTGGCTTGTAGAGAAACTTCTTTTGTTCTACAAGACAGAGATGGACCTTTCTGGTTCCTTGGTTTCCGGGCCAAATTTCAGGATCAAAGGCGGTGCACGTGTCAGTTTCCTCTCTGGACATTTTTAAAATCACAGTCCACCAAACCAGGATTGTGGGCTTCGAAAGGGAGCCCGTGATGCGTTTCGATCCTCTTAACTAGCAACCGGTTAAGAGATAATCCAGGAACTTGGTGGAACATCAGTGGGACTCCTTGACTTTCCCAAAGTGCCGGCAGAAATAGAATAGCCCTTTCCAGATGTTCAGAGTGGGTGGAAGAGCAGCTGGGCCCATCGGTATTTCTATAGCGACCGGTTGGGTTGGGTTGGGTTGAGTTGTGTTGTGTTGTGTTGTCCTCAATCTTGGAAGTTCTCGTTTTGAGACGAGACGCTGGTGGTTTCGCTTGTCCTCCCTTTCAGGAGGAAGTTGTGGGTCCCTGAGTTGATTCTGAATCACCGTTCAATACCTAGGATCGTTTCCTAACGGCCGCTCCATCCGTAGGGAAGGGATGGAGTGGTCCAGAGGTCAAAAATCGGCCCTCCTGCTCGAGGTTGTCTTGCTTCTCAACGCGTAGGGGCTACTAAACTCTGGTTCTCGACTCCTTGCAGTTGCTCAGCCTCCCTCTGGATGGTTGTTAATTTTATTTTCTGGAGGGCGATAATTGTGTCGTTGGTTTCACCAAAATCGTCGGGGTTTTTCTGCCCTTGGGTCAACGGAAGCTGGATTGGGCAGAAGGAAGGGCCCAACGATGGGGCAACGAACCACTCTGCTGGTCCTTGGGCGCCCTTTGCTTCTTCCCACGTGGCAAGGGAGGCGGAGGGCTTTGCGTCTTGTGTGTGCTCACGGCTGTGTGTGTGTGTGTCTGTGTCTGTGTTGGAATGTGCGCGTGTGAGAGAGATGGAAGTGCGAATGGAGAAGAAGCATGAACTGGTTCCCACATGTTAGCTCTTTTGGTATCTTGAGTAGAGTGAGCCAAGAGGAACCCAGCTCCCTCCCTCCCTCCCTCCCTCCTTCCTTCCTCTCTTTCTCTTTCTCTCTTTCTCTTTCTCTTCCCTCCCTCCCATCCTTTCTTCTTTCTTTTTTCCTTCCTTCCTTTAACTCTTTTTCTCTTTCTTCCTTTCCTTTCTTTCTCTTCTCTCCCTCCCTCTCATCCTTTCTTCTTTCTCCTTTCCTCCCTCCCTCCCTCCCTTTATCTCTTTTTCTCCTTCTCTCTTTTCCTTTCTCTTCCTCTTCCCTCCCTCCCTCCTTCTCTTTTCTTTCTCTTTCTTTCTTTCTTTCTTTCTTTCTTTCTTTCTTTCTTTCTTTCTTTCTTTCTCTTTTCCTTTCTCTTTCTCTTTCTCTTCCCTCCCTCCCATCCTTTCTTCTTTTCCTTCCTTCCTTCCTTCCTTCCTTCCTTCCTTCCTTCCTTCCTTCCTTCCTTCCTTCCTTCCTTCTCCGCAAAGGGAAGCTACCCCCTTTGAAGCTTAACCTTCCTGGTGGCTAAGAACTTTCCCACTGTGGAACAGGAGAAGATCTCCCTCCGATCCACGTGAAGGAGGAGAAGGAGAAAGAGAAGGAAATGGGCCCCATAGATCAGTGGGCCCAGCGGTTGGCCTTTTAATTGTCCTCCCCTCCGCATCTGTATTTACCGATCCTTCAGAGCGGGTGTTGCTTGCCTCCTTGCCTGTTAAAGCGATGAATGTGGCCTTTGAGGAGAGGGGGAGAGAGACACATGCATTGCTGTTTCTCAATCGACATGCCTTTCAAACCCAGGTTCTGACTCCTACAAGGCCCCCCCTCAGGGGAGCGAAGAAGGGGCTGGGCAGGAGGACAGCATGGAGTACATGGAGGTGCCTCTGCATTCCTTGGATCTGCGGGTGAAGGGGGTTCTCTCTTCGCAATCAGAAGGTGAGTGCGTGTGTCAGGTTTCTAAATACGGCCATGTACCATTTTGGATCTTTGTTTCCTTGAATTCATTTCTCTATATTAAGATGATGCCCCCTGGTGGCTGCTTAACGGGAGAAGGAGAGCAGGCTGGCGTCCCTTATAGAGAGAGAGAGAGTGTGTGTGTATGTGTGTGTGTGTGTGTGTGTGTGTGTGTGTGTGAGACGATGGATCCAATGGAGAGAGAGAGAGCAGCAATTGGGACGAGGAGTAGATTCCCTTTGGCCCAGCAACCTCAGGAAGAAAGGAGAGAGGTGGAGGCAGAAAATACCTTGGGAGGATCCTCAAAACATTAAAAGGACTGCTTGCCTCCAGAAGTTGTAGGTGCTTCGTTAATGGAGGTTTTTAAGAAAAAAACCCCAAAAAAACCTGGACAGCCGCCTATCTCCCTGCTTGAGCAGGGGGTTGGACTAGAAGACCTCCAAGGGCCCTTCCAGCTCTATTCCGATGGATCGAAATGGTCTAGAGTTTCCGACTTGAGCAGGGGGGGAGGTTGGACTAGAAGACCTCCAAGGGCCCTTCCAGCTCTGTTCTGATTCTGATTGACTAGGGTGGGTCTGGATGCTGCAAAGCCCCTCTATTCAGTGGCGGGGTCTTTAGTAGTTCTTGTTCGAGTGGGTGGATAGGAGTTTCCCTTCTCTCCCTTCCCACTGGTTAAGAGCCTTTGGTAAGACAGTTTTTGAGAAATTGGCACCCACCCATGTGGTGGAGAGCCATCGATTCCAAGCAGCAGCTGCCGAGAACCAGCCCTGGGGGTTGAATCTAGTTCAAGAAATAGTAGATGAGTTTAACCATTCGGAGCAGCCCCCAGGGTTTCGGAATAGCCTGTATGGGAAATGTAGAAGGCCAAACACCCAATCTTACAGTAGTGGCCAAAATTGTGGAAAACCTTTTGGGAAAAAGTGTATTTTTGAGGTTTGATGGCTAATAACACCATCTGTTTTTGGAGTTTCAAGATAATCATATTCCGCTGCTGGAATGGCCTGGGAATAGCCTAGACCAGGGCTCTGCAACCTTCAACACTCAAAAGAGCCATTTGGACCCGTTTCCCACAGAAAAGAAAACACCGGGAGCCACAAAACCCTTCCAGTGCCTGACTATTTCTTGAGCGGCCATAAAACTAGCATATGTAGTTGAATTAAACGTTCCGTTTTCTTCTGAAACTTTTCTTTTCTTGGATTTAGCCATGGTTGGCCTACCAGGGAGGTAGAAAAGCTCAATAAATCGCGTGCCAGCAGGTATCGCACATTGGCGGTTGTGACGCATATTTTGAGTGACAGGGAGCCGCAGCAGAGGGGTGAAAGAGCCACATGGGGCTCCAGAGCCGCAAGTTGCTGACCCTTTTGGCCCAGACCTTAACCCAATTGAAAATCTATGGAGCTGATTAAAGAAACTTGTTAGTCAGAAGCAACCCAGCAATAAAACCCAGTTAATAGAAGCCATCCTTCCATCTTGGTTTCACATTGTAACATCTGCAGAACTAAAAGACTTGGTTCACTCCATGGGAAGATAAGGCTGTAATTCATGCTAAAGGTTACCCAACTGAGGATTAACTGACATGGGGATCATTTTGTATATCTCTTTTTTTTCTACATGTTTCACTTTTCTTCTTTATCCTGTAACTGCTATTCTAATAGCAAATCCTTCCTAAAAGTTACCACATTACATTCTTGATTAAATTATCTTTCCATTGATATATAATTTTATGGTAGTACTCTCAAAAAAAAAAAAAAAAGTGGTGTCATTAGCTAGTTTTAGAAAATACACTTATCCCCAAAAGGTTTCCACAATTTTGGCCTCTACCGTAGCTCCGATAGCTGGGCTGAAATCAAAAGACTGCATCTTCCTGTCCTCTCTAGAAGGCTACAGATGTGTAGATCCAATATAGGCACTTTGAAACATCATTCTTCAACCTTGGATTGCTGGGATGTGGTTGGCCAAGAATTCTTCTAATTCTCCAAACTGCTGGAGAACAGCAGATCTAAATAGGAACGTCACACAATATGGAGCAAAGGGACATTTCTTACAACAAAGAATCCTTTTTTTTTCTCTGCAAATGTTCTTGTTTTCTCTGTAAATGCACATTTGACTATGAATGTAGCATGGGTGTCCCACAACCCCCATCATTCTTCAAATAAAGCCACCCCTTCTCCCTCCCCTTCAGTTTTCGTCCTTAACCTGGGACATGATATTCAAGGAATGATTGAGTCTTGTCATCTGCACCTCCATAACTGGTTTGGTTCTCTAATTCAACAAGACAGACAAAGACTTCAGAGGATAATTAAAACTGCAGAAAAAACAATGGCTACCCACCTGCCTTCCATGGAGGACCTGTATCCTGCATGAGTCAAAAAGAGGGCTGGGAAAATATCTACAGACCCCTCGCATCCTGGACAGAAACTGTTTCAACTCCTATCCTCAAAACGACGCTATAGAGCACTGCACACCAGAACAACTAGACACAAGGACAGTTTTTTCCACCCCACGCCATCACTCTGCTAAACAAATAATTCCCTCAACACTGTCCAAATATTTGCTAAGTCTGCACTACTATTAACCTTCTCATCATTCCCACCACCCATCTCCTCCCACTTATGACTGCATGACTCTAACTTTGTTGCTTGTATCCTTATGATTTATATTGATTGTTTCCTAGTATGATTTGGTTGCTTATTTGTACCCTATGACTATCATTAAGTGTTGTACCTTATGATTCTTGACGAACGTATCTTGTCTTTTTATGTACACTGAGAGCATATGCACCAAAGACACATATCCTTATGTGTCCAATCACACTTGGCCAATAAAGAATTCTATCTATCTTCAATCTAAAAAGAGAATAACAGAGTTGTTATTCTTGGACCTGGGAGGTCTTCTAGTCCCACCCCCTGCTCAAGAGGGAACCCGATACCATTTCAGACAGATGAGTTGTCCAATCTCTTCTTGAAAACCTCCAGTGAGGGAGCAGCCACAACTTCTGGAGGCAACTCATTTCCACCGATCGATTGGGCAAACCGAGGAGGTTCTCCTTATATCTGGGTTGCTTCTCTCCTTGATTTGTTTCCATCGGTTGCTTTTTCTCCTGCTTTCAGCTGCTTTGGAGGATAGGTTGACCCTCTCTTCTTTGTGGAAGTCCCTTGGGGTAGCCTGCTCTGTCTTAACCTTCTGTAGGAATCTCTTGTGTATTTGTTTTTTCTCCTGCGGGTCTTTCTAATGCTCCCGGAGCAATGGAAACAGTTTTTTTTCTTCTTCTTCTTTCTCCTGCAGGTCTTTCTAATGGTTCTGGAGCAATGGAAACAGACAGTCTTCAAGAAGTGCCTCTCTGCAGCTGCCGGATGGAAACCCCGAAAAGCCGAGAGATCACCACGTTAGCGAACAACCAGTGCATGGCCACGGAGAGTGTGGATAAGGAGGTAAGGTCCCTTTATGTCTCCTCTCTTCTACTGCTACTTGTGGGTGACTGTTGGCTGTCTGGTTCACCTGCATATTTTAAAGAGACTGTTAAGCGCAGGAAATCAGGAGCGGTTCAAATGAAGACAGGTTTACTGCACGCTAAGACACTCTGTAGGAATCTGAACTAGTGATGGTCAAAGCAAATCGGAGGTAGAGAAGAGTCAACAGAACTGAAGGTGGGTCAGGCTTGGTTCTCCTGTGGGCGCAAACAGACTCGAGACTAATGACATGCTTGACTCCTCCCTCAGGCTGGTTATTTCCTACAGACACGTCTGTGGAGATTTTCAGTCATCCAGGTTATGGTTACCAGAAAGTCCAGTTGCCTCTTGAAAAAGTACTTTTGGGACACCTACAAACACCTTCAGTCTTGCATTAGGCCTCTGAGCTTCTGCTTCAAACCCTTAAGCTCCTAGGACTAAGACTTGGTTTAACTGTGAGATAACCTAGCCGATCCTGAGCTTCCCAAAGCCTTCCCTTCTGATCGTAGGTTAAGTAAGGTCCACTGCATGTCTTGAAGTTCATGTTTGTCTTCCAATGAGGGTTTTCAGAGTGAGTGAGATGCGGTGGCGGGAATTCACACATTGCCGAGAAACACTACTTTGGAGTTCACATACAGGAAGGAAGGCAAAGAAGGCAAGGAAAGAAGTAAGTAAATAAGTAAAAGGAACAAACAGAAACAGGAAGGAAGGAAGGCAAGGAATAGAAGGAAAGTAGAAAGGAAGGAAGGAAGGAAATGGAACAGAAACAGGAAGGAAGGAAAAGAAGGAAGGAAGGCAAGGAACGGAAGGAAAGAAGTAAGTAAGTAAAAGGAACAAGCAAACAGGAAAAAAGGAAGGCAGGAAAGAAGGAAGGAAGGAAGGCAAGGAATGGAAAGAAAGAAGGAAGGAAATGCAGGAAACACAGACAGGAAGGAAGGAAGGCTGGAGAGAAGGATGGAAGGAAGGCAGGGAGTGGACGGAAAGGAGGAAGGAAGGAAATGAAGGGAACAGAAAAAGGAAGGAAGGCAGGAGAGGAAGGAAGGAAGGAAATGAAGAAGGAAGGAAGGAAATGGAGGGAAGGAAAGCAGGAAGGAAGGAAATGCAGGGAACTGAAACAGGAAGGAAGGAAGGAAGAAGGAGAGAAGGAAAGGAGGAAGATCTTTCCCAAACAAAGCCAACCAAAATATTGATACGAAATCTCAGCAAAACCCATTCTTTTCCAATCCTTTTTTTTTTTTTTTGGGTGTGTGTGTGTGTGTGTGTGTGTGACTTTTTGCACTTAAATGAGGTTAACTCTTAGTTAACTCTTTGTGAGACTCCCTCTTCCATCAGATAGCCAAGCGAGAGAGGGAGAGCTGTGGCATCCATGGATGGTGACCCTCCCGCCCAAAAAAACCACATTGCCCTCTGGGTATCCAATTGTCTTCGGGGCTCGGGGGGGGGGGATTTGCTGCCTGCCAACCCCCCTGATGCTCAGGAACGTGGGAGAAGGAATTCACGCAGTTCTCTCTTTCACGTCCGTGTGCACGAGCGCTAGTCAGAAATCTCTCTTCCCTCCCTCCCTCCTCTCCTCTCCCCACCCCACCCCACCCTCAGCTGAGCCGGTGCACCAACCGCGTGTTGAAATACGAGCTGATGCGCGCGTCGAACAAAGTCCAGCTCTTGGTGTTGTGCGAGGACCACAGAGGGAGGATGGTGAAACATCAGTGCTGTCCTGGCTGCGGCTTCTTTTGCCTGGCGGTAAGCATGGCTCAGTGGTTAAGACGCTGAGCTTGTCCATCTGAAAGGTCGGCAGTTCAAGCGGTTCGAATCCCTAGCGCCGCGTAACGGGGTGAGCTCCCGTGACTTTGTCCCAGCTTCTGCCAACCTAGCAGTTCGAAGGCACGTAAAATAAAAATGCAAGTAGAAAAAAAATAGAGACCACCTTTGGTGGGAAGGGAACAGCGTTCCGTGCGCCTTTGGTGTTGAGTCATGCCGGCCACATGACCACGGAGACGTCTTCTGACAACGCTGGCTCTTCGGCTTTGAAACGGAGATGAGTACTGCCCCCTAGAGTCAGGAACGACTAGCACATACTGTATGTGCGCAGGGAATCTTTACCTTTTTAAGCATCGTAAGGGAGGCTGGATAGCCAGGGACAAAACACTCATGTCCCTTTCCCAGAGACAGTGGCCACGTGGGTTCCCTCTTTATTTGGGCCACAGATAAAATAAGAATAATGATTTATTTTAAAAAAATAAAAATATCCTGGAATGCAGACAGGCTGAGTGGATTTGATGTCCTGGTGGCCCCAACAAGCTTTTTCCTTAAAATTAAGGTCCTTCAGCCCTTCCTTTACTGCAGGGGCCTGCAACCTTAAACACTGAAAGAGCCATTTCGACCCGTTTCCCACAGAAAAAAAAAAACACAGGGAGCCAGAAAACCTGGGTGGGCGTGGCCAACTCCACGCCACTCACTCCCACCCGTTCACATGACCTCCTAGCCACGCCTACCCAGCCAGTCATTAGGGCAGAGAACCGGTTGTTAAAAAATACCGGGAACCACAAAACCCTTCTCTCTCCCTCTCCGTCTCTCTCTCTCTCTCTCTCTCTCTCTCTCTCTCTCTCTCTCTCTCTCTCTCTGTATTTCTCTCCGTCTCTCTCTCTCTGTATTTCTCTCTCTCTCTCTCTGTATCTCTCTCTGTCTCTCTCCCTCCCTCTCTATCTCAGCCCTCTGTCTGTGTATATCTGTTTCTCTCTCTCCCTCTCCCCCCTCTCTCTGTCTCTCTTCCCCTCTCTATCTCCCCCTCTCTCCTCCTCTCTCTATATTTCTCTGTCTCTCTCTCCCCCTCTCCCTCTCCATCTTCCCCCTCTCCCTCTGTATCTCTCTCTGTGTGTATATCTATGTTTCTCTCTCTCCCTCTCTCCCCCACCCCTCTCTGTATCTCTTGGATTTCCAAAGCCAGGCGAGGAGTGACTGGGAGGGGAGGGTGAGGGGCGGGGCCAGCCAGTGATGGGACAGGGAGCTGCAGCAGAGGGCCGAAAGAGCCGCATGCGGCTCCAGAGCCGCAGGTTGCTGACTCCTGCTTTACTGGAAGAGGACGATATTCTTCAGGATAAGCTGTCCTGAAAGATGGGGTCCATTCCCTCCCTCCCCTTGAAAACCAAAACAATTTGGCTGCGGGAAAAAGACAGCCCAGATGAAACCTTGGATTCTCAAGTTTGGACGCATCAAAGGGGGTGGGGGGGAGAAAACCGGGAGCTTCGTTGGCACGGATTGGTCAGCCGACAATGCAGGAAGAGTGGGGCTTCAAAAAGGTGGAATGTAGCCTTCAGCAGCTGAGCGCCTCCCAGGGGAATTAAAAAAAAAAACCCGCGAGGACCCCTTGAGCTCCGAGCACTTCTTCTTTCAACACTTTTTTTAAAAAAACAACCCAGGGCCGTGCATTTTCCCAATTGTGTCTTTATTCTCCCCTTTAAAAATACATTCTTCCTCTTGGCCATGATTTGATAGTATTACTGTGTTTCCCCAAAATTAAGACCGGGTCTTATATTAATTTTTCCTTCAAAAGACATATTAGGTCTTATTTTCTGCTTAGGTCTTATTTTGGGGGAAATACGGTACTAAATGCACCCACCTGGCTGACGATCTTAACTGGGTCTTATTTTGGGGGTAGGGCTTATATTACGAGCATCCTGAAAAAATAATGCTAGGGCTTATTTTCCAGTTGGGTCTTATTTTGGGGGAAATTATGGTACTAAACGCATCCACCTGGCTGACAATCTTAACTGGGTCTTATTTTGGGGGTAGGGCTTATATTACGAGCATCCTGAAAAAATAATGCTAGGGCTTATTTTCCAGTTGGGTCTTATTTTGGGGGAAATTATGGTACTAAACGCACCCACCTGGCTGACAATCTTAACTGGGGCTTATTTTGGGAGTAGGGCTTATATTACGAGCATCCTGAAAAAATAATGCTAGGGCTTATTTTCCAGTTGGGTCTTATTTTTGGGAAAATATGGTACTAAATACACCCACCTGGCTGACAATCTTAACTGGGTCTTATTTTGGGGGTAGGGCTTATATTACGAGCATCCTGAAAAATCATGCTAGGACTTATTTTCCAGGTGGGTCTTATTTTTGGGAAAATATGGTACTAAATGCACCCACCTGGCTGACAATCTTAACTGGGTCTTATTTTGGGGGTAGGGCTTATATTACAAGCATCCTGAAAAAATAATGCTAGGGCTTATTTTCCAGTTGGGTCTTATTTTGGGGGAAATTATGGTACTAAACGCACCCACCTGGCTGACAATCTTAACTGGGTCTTATTTTGGGGGTAGGGCTTATATTACGAGCATCCTGAAAAATCATGCTAGGACTTATTTTCTGGTTGGGTCTTATTTTCAGGGAAACAGGGTAGGATGGCCAGACTGTAGGACAATTTCTGTGCTTCTCTCCCCCCCTCCCCAATTCCAGGAGAGTTATCTATGGAAAATTCCCTAGTCTAAAGTCAAGTCAAGCCAATGTTTATTACAGTCAAAGGCCAGGAGATTGTCAGCCATCCAGGTCATGGTTGTCCCAAAGGTGCATTTTCCAAAAGGCAACTGGACTTTCTTGGGGTTGTTTTTTTTTTTTTTTTTTTGTTCTGGAAAATGTTCTGCTTCTCATCCAAGAAGCTTCTTGGACAAGAAACGAAATGTTTTCCAGGGGGGAAAAAAAAAACAAGAAATGAGGCATTCTGGGTGCTCTCTGAGCTTGGTTGTTTTTTCTTGCAAACTAGGATTAATAACGTTACCTACTTTGGGTAATGAAACATCTGCAAGAAAGCAAGCAGAGAAAGCACCAGGGACCCTACGCTTCTCCTCCTCCTCCTCCTCCTCCTCCTCCTCCTCCTCCTCCTCACCCTGTTCTCTCCTCCACAAAGCCCACTCCCTTCCAGCGCTGATGACCTTACCTAGATGGGCTGCGAAACGCCTGCAGGAAAACCATCCACCTAGTTCACAGACCACCAAGGACCCCTCATTTCCAACCTATTGAGCTACAAATATTCTCCTTTATTAAAACCAAGAAAGTCCAGTTGCCTTTTGAAAATAAACACCTTTGGGATTCCAGGAGAGTTGACACGCACGTCATCAACCGAGCACTTCCTAGGCAGTGGTGGAATTCAATTTTTTTTACTACCGGTTCTGTGGGCGTGGCTTGGTGGGCGTGGCAGGGGAATGATACTGCAAAACCCTATTCCCTCCCCACTCCTGGGGGAAGGATATTGCAAAATCTCCATTCCCTCCCCACTCCTGGGGGAAGGATATTGCAAAATCCCCATTCCCTCCCCACTCCTGGAGGAAGGATACTGCAAAATCCCCATTCCCTCCCCACTCCTGGGGGAAGGATACTGCAAAATCTCCATTCCCTCCCCGCTCCTGGAGGAAGGATACTGCAAAATCCCCATTCCCTCCCCACTCCTGGGGGAAGGATACTGCAAAATCTCCATTCTCTCCCCACTCCAGGGGCAGGATATTGCAAAATCCCCATTCCCTCCCCACTCCTGGGGGAAGGATACTGCAAAATCCCCATTCCCTCCCCACTCCTGGGGGAAGGATATTGCAAAATCCCCATTCCCACCGCACTCCTGGCGGAAGGATACTGCAAAATCTCCATTCCCTCCCCACTCCTGGGGCCAGCCAGAGGTGGAATTTGCCGGTTTCCCGAACTAGTCAAAATTTCCGCTACCGGTTCTCCCGAACCTGCTGAATTTCACCTCTGTGCCTAGGACAGAATGAGAATAGGGTGGGAGCAATCGCGATTGAGAACTTTTCACAAACAAAAACAGGGAACATATCTTATCTGGGGATTTTAAATTTTATGGATTTGGGGTCTTAAATTGGGTAGCCAATGATTTAATTCTTTTAATTATCTTAACTTTTGTATTTGTATGTTTTTTAATTTTGGCTGTTCACCGCCCTGAGTCCCTTCTGGGAGAAGGGCGGTATACAAATTAAATTAATAATAAATAATAATAATAATCTAAAAGTCGGTTCCTCAAGTTTTCTGGCTTTACGGACCGACGGGGGAGGGGATGGTTCCACGCGAGCGACCCGAATACTTGCTCCCCCCCCCCACCATTTCCATGGCCCGGTTGCAAACTGCTCAGGGCTCACTAGTGGGTCGCGGGGCCCCTGATCAGAAGTGACGCTTTGGAAGAAGTGAAGATGCTTAAACTGAATGTCTCAAATTAGCTGCATCCTTGGGATTGGTTTTTATAAATAAGACCAGCCGCCTAAGTTGGGCCAGGCTGAAAGTTGTTTCACTTCTGCTTTTTCGGGTTTTTCACGCTTGACTAACCTAACACTGCTTTCTCCTTCCTGGCTTGAATTCCTCTCTCAATTTCTCTCCCTGGGGCTGATTTTTGCCCGTTGTGTTGCCATGCAGTCATTCTGCAGGCAATTCATAGCAAAAAAAATAAAAAAAATAAAAATTAGAACACCTAAACAATTTCTGGAGGGAAGTTTTTCCACTGATGAATTGTTCGAACTGTCAGGAAATTTCTCCTTAGTTCTAAGTTGCTTCTCTCCTTGATTAGTTTCCATCCGTTGCTTCTCGTCCTGCCCTCAGGTGCTTTGGAGAAGAGGGTAACCCCCTACTCCTCTGAGTATCTCCTGCACCCCAACCTCCAGCCTATGCTTGCTTGGACTCATTGCTTCGCCTGGTTCTTCTTTTATAGGCTTGAGAGTTTTGCAAAGTTACTTTTTTTTTTTTTAATGCATTCTTAAAGTGCTTTTTCTCCCTTCTGGTGGGGGCGGGGGAAATGAAGGCCCATCTGCTGGCATCAATACACTAAACCGAAGCTTTTTTTGAGGTCTGGGTGCCAAGTCTTGCATTTTTGCTTTTAGAGATGCAAGAAGACTACAGCAGAGCTAAAACCAGAAGGGGCCTTGGCTCATATAAGGGACGGCAGCCCCAGCAGTAAAAGTTGCAGATTGTTTTGTGGCTGTGATTGGTGAGGTTGGCAGGCATATAACTGCCTTCCTCCAGTCCCTCTGTGCCTCGGTCTTGAAACTCAACCCCCCCACCCACCCTCCCCATCCAGCTGCTCCCCGGCATCTTTCTACGCCCCCCCCCCCTTCCTTTCTCTGTCCTGATTTTTGGAGTGTGGTTGTGCAGAGGGAAGAAGCAATCTTTCAGAAACAGAGGAAGGTGTAGTTTATCTAAAGTCTTGTGATTCTCCATCCTCCAGGTCGTGGTTGTCCCAAAGGTGCTTTTTCAGGAGTTTCTTTTTTCTTTTTTCCCTTCTGAAGATGTTTCACTTCTCATCCGAGAAGCTTCTTCAGCTCTGACTGGATGGTAGTGGTGGGGAATGGAAGGATTTTATATTCCTTGCAGGCAGCTGGTCATTGCATCCTTTGAGAGGGTCGTTGAGGCCACTTGGAGTTTTATCTGTGTCCTCTAAAAGGATGCAAATAACCCGCTGTCTGCAAGGAATATAAAACCCTTCCATTCCCCTCCCCACCACCATCCAGTCAGAGCTGAAGAAGCTTCTCGGATGAGAAGCGAAACGTCTTCAAAAGAAAAACCAGGAAGTCCAGTTGCTTCTTGAAAAGGAGCCTTTGGGACAACCCAGAACTGGAGGACGGAGAATCTCGACAGGCTTTTAGCTATGCAATTTGGGATGAACACCCTTGGAATGGGGTGGGAGTAGGAATGGATTTCCAGAAGGGGGAAAAAAAATGCAGATTACAGGAACCAGGAGCGCCACTCAGGTGACCCTGAGGACACAGACAAACCTCCAAGTAGCCTCAGTGACCCTCTAAAAAAGAATGCAAATGGCCAGCTGTCTGCAAGGCGTATAAATCCTTCCATTCCCCACCATCCAGTCAGAGCTGAAGAAGCTTCTCGGATGAGAAGCGAAACGTCTTCAAAAGAAAAGAAAAAAACAACAACCAAGTTGCCTCCTGAAAATAGCACCTTTGGGTGCAGCTTATCTCTCACAATTTGACAACTCGGAGGCAAGAGAACCGGCGTCCTTGGGAAGTTCTGGGCTTCCCCCTCCTCGCTGGTGGTGATTAAGCAAAGTCTGGATTGCCATCTGTTAGCAAAGCCTCCCCGCATTGCAGATCCTTCATGGTGTGGGCAGTTTGAACCAGAGACCTAGAAGTTCTTCGCTAACAACCCCGATCGTTTGCTCGGTGCCGTCATGAGCAAGTCAGGATAAAGTTCCCCGTTTCTTGCTTCCCCACCCCCACCCCCGAGTCCTGCCAGCCCTCCCATCTTTCCCCCTCTCTCCCTCCCTCCCTGGCCCCCTAATTTGAGACCCATACCCATTTTTCACTTCCCCGAGTGATGTTCTCTAGCTTCTGCATACAGGCAAATCCTGGACTTAACAACGGTCCGCTTAGTGGTGAGCCTTGGTGGTGCAGTGGACTAAGTGCTGTTATGTAGCACTTAGCTGCCAGCTGCCTGCAATTAGTGCGAGTTCAATTCTCAACCAGGCTCAAGGTTGATTCAGCCTTCCATCCTTCCGAGGTAGGTAAATTGAGGACCCGGATTGTGGGGGCAAAAAGCTGACTTTGTAGACATACGGCTTATGGGGGGGCCAAAAGCCCTAATAAGCAGGTATATACAAAAGAATGAAGGCTATTGCTATAAGTGCATTGTAAGCCGCCCTGAGTCTTCGGAGGAGGGCGGCATATAAATTGAATTAATAAACAAACAAACAAACAAATAATAGTGACCGTTCGAAGTTAACGCCGGCCCTGAGGAAAAGCGACTTGGGATTGTTTTTCACACTTAACGTTGCGGCGTCCCCCCTGCTGTTACGTGATCGGAATTCAGTCGTTTGGTGACTGATTCACATTTAGGACGGTTGCAGTGTCCCCTGGGGGCAGGGAGACATGATCCCCTTTGCCAACCTTCTAACCAGCCAAGTCCAATAGGGAAGCTAGATCCGCTTAGCAGCCACGGGGCTAACTTAACCAACTGCGGTGATTCACCTCGCCGCCATGGTTAAGAAAAAAGCCGTAAAAGCGGGGCGAAGCTCACATAACAAATGTCTCGCTTTAGCAACAAAAATGTTGGTCGTAAGTCAAGGCTTTTTTTTTTTTTTTTTTACCCTTTGCAATTCCTTCCAGGGCGCTTTCATGGAGTGCCAGCCGGAAAGCGGTATCTCTCACCGGTTCCACAAGGAGTGCACTTCCCACGTCAAAGGCATGAGCTACTGCCCCCATTGTGGGGAGGAGGCCTCCAAGGCGAAAGAGGTCACGGTGGCCAAGGCGGACACCACCTCCACCCTGCTGCTGACCTTGGAGCAGAAGAAACCAGGTGCTTTAGAAGGAAAGGCTGACACAACCACTGGAAGGTAAGTCACAGCTTTCCCCACTTGTTTGACCTCCCCCTCCCTCCCTTGCAAAGCAGATTGATTGGAGAGAAAAGGATCGCAAGAGAATACACTGTTTGCTGTTCTGCACATCAAAAGCAATGGGATCGTGTTGGGAAGTCTGGGACTGGGAGCCGCAGATACACTACACAAACAGCTTACAGTATTATCTTGAAATCTCCTGGTCTCCACTATGTGTGCGTGGGGTGAAGGATGCGATTTTTGTAGGCAATCTCTTCTTTGTCTGATTCTTCCCCCTCCACAATGCAGAACAGAGAAACGAAAGGGATTTTAAGAGAGTAAGCTGTTTTGTTTTTCTACACATTGAAGCAGTGCAGTTGCCCTGGCAGCAGGAAAGGGAAGTTGGCCTACAGACATAGTTCGCTTTTGTTTTCCCCACCCCCAGCTCGCAGAGAGAGAGATTGGAGAGAAAGGGATTTGAAGAGATTGAGCTGTTCGCGTAGTGTACCTGCGGCCCCAGGCTGCCAGTATAATGTGTAGAAGACAGTAAGCAGGCATTCAAGCATCCCAAAGGGTGGAGGTGTGGTGAGGAGGCAAACAAAAATTGAAAGTGTGAAACTGGGTAGCCTTGTATCTTTCCAGTTGGAAAGTAAGAGTTGTGGTCGCGTGGTTTCCCACCTTAGGGACTGCTTCATTTAGCAAAAAAGACGTGTGTTGCTTGACTATGGGATTTTGTCCTCTTGGGTTCAGTTTCAGCGGGCCTGCAACCCAGCAACCAGAAGAAGTGAGAAGTGAGAACTTGTCCACCGAGGTGTTCGATTTGGCTGGGACATCGCTGTTTCCTAAGCCACCTCCGACTGGTTTACCCCAAGGACCAGTTAAAGAAACGTTGGAAAGCGCCTTGATTGCCCTGGATTCAGAAAAGTAAGTGCAAACTACCCGTATTTTTTGGAGTATAAGATGCACCTTAGTTTTTGGGAAGGAAAATAAGAAAAAAAAAAATCTGCTTCTGCCTACCAGCATCCATCTGGCTAGCGTCCTGTCAGTGTATGTGAGAGAGAGAGTTGAGGGCTGTTTGGAAACTGAAACAGTATTTACTGTGTGAGCAACAAGGAGACAGCAAGGAGCCTGGGCGTGGCTGAGCTCAACTGTTTTGTACTAAAGTTGCATACTGTGCTGATCTCTGAAACTAAAACTGAAACTTCTCTGCTTGTGTTTTGCTTGTATTTACTACCACGTTGGAAAACCTGCTTTTGGTATTGTATATTTTATATTATATATAAAGAGAAGTTATCGAATCCTGCTGAATCAGTTACATGTGTGTGCTTTCTGGATGTGATTGCTGATGCAAATTCTGACACGTCCTTGCAGCAAATAGCAAACAACCAGATCAGCTTCAGCACATTATTGCATCCTGATTCAGCACGAGCAACTGATTGGCGGGTGGATCAGCCTCCCGGAATACCCCCAATCAGCTGTTTCCAGGCTGCAGGGATTGCCACAGACCATTGCCGCCTCCGTGCTTCGTGTTTTTGGCTACATTTGGTATATAAGACGCAAATTTTCACCCTCTTGGGGGGGTGGGCAAATGTGTGTCTTATACTCCGAAAAATACGGTAAGTTGGTTGGGGCTTCTGTTGTCAGGACCATGAACTCTGGAATCACGGAAGGTCAGGATCTCCTGCGTTGGCTCATTCTCCAGACTGCCCTGATTAAGTTGACCACATCCAGCTAAGCTAATCAAATATCGACACTTTCTTGGTGGGAATCAAAGTGAAATTTATTTATTTATTTATTTATTTGTTTTAATTTCTATACCGCCCTTCTCCAATATAGGACTCAGGGCGGTGCACAGCCAAAGTAAAATCCAGACATAGAAAGATTAAAAAAACTGATTAAAATAATTAAATAATTTGGCCATAATTAAAAACAGTTCCAATTTAAAATAGTTTAAAAGTTTGACTCAAGCCAGCCCAGCTAGTTGGAATAAATGGGTTTTCAGGGCCCGACGAAAAATCCGGAGGTCTGTTATTGTACGTAACTCTGGGGGGAGGTTGTTCCAAAGGGTGGGCGCCACCACAGAGAAGGCTCTCCCCCTGGGGGTCGCCAGCCGACATTGTCTGGCGGACGGCACCCTGAGGAGGCCCACTCTGTGCGAGCGTACTGGCCGGTGGGAGGCTATTGGTGGCAGAAGGCGGTCTCGTAAATACCCCGGCCCTAAGCCATGGAGCGCTTTAAAGGTGGTCACCAACACCTTGAAGCGCACCCGGACGTCCACCGGAAGCCAGTGCAGCTCGCGCAGGAGAGGTGTCACATGGGAGCGCCTCGTCGCCCCCATAATCCCCCGCGCGGCCGCGTTCTGAACCAGCTGAAGTCTCCGGGTGCACCCCAGGGGGAGCCCCATGTAGAGAGCGTTACAGTAGTCCAGGCGGGAAGTGACGAGTGCTTGAGTGACTGTGCGTAGGGAGTCCCGATCTAGAAAGGGGCGTAACTGGCGTATCAGGCGAACCTGATAAAAAGCCCCCCTGGCCACGGCCGCCAAATGATCTTCCAAAGACAGCCGTGCATCCAGGAGGACGCCCAAGTTACGAGCCCTCTCCGTGGGGGCGAGTGATTCACCCCCAATAGCCAGCGATGGCATCAGCTGGCTATATCGGGACGCCGGAAGCCACAGCCACTCGGTCTTGGAGGGGTTGAGTCGGAGCCTGTTTCTCCCCATCCAGGCCCGCACGGCCTCCAGACACTGGGACATCACTTCAAGGGCATCATTGGGGTGGTCTGGGGTGGAGATGTACAGCTGGGTGTCATCAGCGTACTGATGGAATTCCACCCCAAAACCACGGATGATCTCACCCAGCAGCTTTACATAAATGTTGAACAGAAGGGGCGAAAGGACCGACCCTTGTGGCACCCCACAAGCAAGGTGCCTCGGGGTCGACCGTTGCCCCCCTGTCAACACAGATTGCGACCGGTCAGAGAGGTAGGAGGAGAACCACCGCAGCACGGTGCCTCCCACCCCCAACCCCGCCAACCGGTGCAACATGATACCATGGTCGATGGTATCAAAAGCCGCTGAGAGGTCTAACAGGACCAGGATAGAGGAACAACCCCTGTCCCGGGCCCTCCAGAGATCATCCACCAATGCGACCAATGCCGTTTCAGTGCTGTGCCCAGGCCAGAAGCCGGACTGGAGCGGGTCTAGATAGACAGCTTCATCCAGGTACCGGGGAAGCTGTTGCGCCACCACACTCTCAACAACCTTCGCAATGAAGCGAAGGTTGGAGACTGGACGATAGTTAGCCAAAACAGCCGGATCCAGAGAGGGCTTCTTGAGGAGGGGCCTCACAACCGCTTCTTTCAAAGCAGTCGGCAGGATCCCCTCACTCAAAGAAGCGTTAACAATCTTCTGGAGCCAGCCTCGTGTCACCTCCCAGGAAGCCAGTACCAACCAGGAGGGACACGGGTCCAATAAATTCTTTAGGGGAACTCAAAAGAATCCCGTGTTTTTGCTTGCTTGAAATTAAACTCTTCCTCTGCTTTCGCAGACCCAAGAAATTACGATTTCACTCGAAGCAGCTGTACTTCTCAGCCAGGCAAGGGGAGCTTCAGAAGGTCCTCCTTATGCTGGGTGAGTAAAATTCCTCCTCCCCACCACACCCCCAGCATTTAACAACGCACATTGCAACTAATAGAGAGTCTTGATTTGAGGGATGGGATCTTTAGACTGCATTTGTCTGGAATGGTATAGATCCGTGATGGCGAACCTATGGCACGCGTGCCACAGGTGGCACGCGTAGCCATATTAGTGGGCACGCCAGCTCAGCTCTGGGGCGCATGCGCGCACCGGCCAGCTGATTTTCGGGCCTTCTGGGCCCACCAGAAGTAGGGAAACAGGCTGTTTCCTGCCTCTGGAGGGCCTGGGGGTGGGGTGGGGAAGGCCCGTTTTTCTTTCTTACCTGGCTCCAGATCCTCTCTGTGTATCTGGGAAGGGCAAAAACAGCCTTCCCACTCCCTTGGAGGCCCTACGGAGGCTGAAAGGGCCCATTTCCCGACTCCCGGTGGGACAGGAAGTGACGTTTTTTCCTGTCCCTAGCCTCCAGAGACTCCTAGAGAGGCTCCTAGAGACTCCTATAGAGGCTCCTAGAGACTCCTAGAGAGGTTCTGGAGGCTGGGGACAGCAAAAAATGTCACAGGTGGCTTTCTTGAGGGTGGGGGGCCTCTGTTGTAACTTTGAACGGTTGCTAAGCAACTGGTCATAAGTCAAGGATTGCCTGTAAAGGAAATCGGGTTTTGTCTTCTCCCCCTTTCCCCCTCCCATTCAGTGGACGGGATCGATCCCAACTTCAAAATGGAGCACCAGAGTAAAAGGACGCCTCTTCATGCAGCCGCAGAATCGGGACACGTGGAGATCTGTCACATGCTACTTCAGGTTCATCCTTAATTTATTTATTTTTTTTAAAAAAAAGTTTATTTCCTAACTGGGGGTAGCTCCCTTCCCTTCCTAGAGAGCCAAATCAATCGGGGATATTGAGCGTCTGTTTCTTTCATTAAGCAGATGCTGAGTTTGTTCTAAAAGCAATCAACATTACTGATTACCAAGCTCCCTCTAGATCCATAATCCTTGCCCTGGCTATTGGCTCCAGGGTTGAGGAAGATAAAGGCTGGGGTGGAATCAGGTAGCCTTCCAATCGTATAGACAATAGGTTGCTTCGTCTGGATCAGGGGTCAGCAACCTGTGGCTCTGGACCCGCATGTGGCACTTTCACTCCTCTGCTGCGGCTCCCTGTCACTCCCTGTCACTCAAACTTGGCATCACAACCGCCAATGTGCGACACCCACCGGCACATGATTTATTGAGCTTTTCAACCCCCGGTAGGCCAACCATGGATAAATCCAATGGACCAGCACTATGGATGGTTGGGGTACCAGCTCAGGATCATGGATGGTTGGGGTACCAGCTCAGCACCATGGATGGTTGGGGTACCAGTTCAGCACCATGGATGGTTGGGGTACCAGTTCAGCACCATGGAGAGCTGCCTATGGAATCCCCAGCTAGCTGCCAAGTTCTTTGAGGATGGCTTAGACTGACCTACTTGATAGACCTGTTGGGAGGAAAGAGGTCAGAGAATGCTGTGCATCTCTTGGGCTTCTCAGGGGGCGGGGGGGAGCAAAAGAAGAGATAGCAATTCCACAACGGCAATGTTTTTATGGGTTCTGTGCAGCCCCGGAACCCATAAGTCACTTTTTGTAGAGCAGGTTGTACAACATCCCTAAGCCACAAACTTAGCAAATCTCATTACATCCTAGCGTGAGTCATGAACCTGACCAAAATGTCGGGTTTAAGCAGCTTGGCTTGTTGGCAGTATTAAAAAAAAATGCTAACTGTGGTTCTTTCTTTGTGTTCTGTGTTTGCACGGTACCTCTGTACAGGCTGGCGCTAACATAGACACCTGTTCTCAGGACCAGAGGACTCCCCTTATGGAAGCAGCAGAGAATAACCATCTGGAAACTGTGAAATACCTCATTAAGGCTGGAGCATTGGTAGACCCCAAGGTAAGGCTTGGTTTGTTTTTTTAAACTTGGTTTCCAAAGGAGCCACACTGGGTGCAATTCCTGGTTTGCAATCCGTAAATGGTGCATTCTCGTAACCTGCCAGGCCAAACGCTTTTCACATTAGCATCAAGTAGAAACACAATCATCAGTTGAGTTGAAGATCTCACAGTTGCACTGCTGTTGATGTAGGTGTTCAGCCCTAGATTCCTACCTACCAAATGTAGAACAGAACAGAACAGAACAGAACAAAAGGACAGAACAGAAGAGAGAATTCAATGGAGCGGAACGGAACAGAATGGAAAGGACAGAATAAAACAGAGTAGAGTAGAAAAGAAGAGAAGAGAATAAAATAAAATAGGAAACTTTATTGTCACTTTAAATATACACTAATTAGTATACATTAAAATGAAATTTTGTCGCATTCAGCTCTCAAAAGATAAGCATTATGCATATACCCACATACCCACATATATATGACACAGAGAAATATCTAGCTTGAATGTATACACATACATGGCAGGGGGAAAAAAAAGAATCCTGCGAATTTAGAAGACGAATGGCCTAAGGATCAAAGCTTTTACAGAATCTAGTAGTCCTGCTATAGATACTTTGAAACCCCCTCCCAGAGGGAAGCAATAGAAACAGACCATGAAGTGGGCATGTGGGGTCTCCAACAATGTTTCGAGCCCTAACCACATAGCCCTCATAAGCAGCATCCTTAATAATGGGAAGTGAGCTCCCTATAATCTTCTCCGCTGTCCTCGCCACTCTCCGTAGGGACTTTCTATCAGAGGCACTGCGGCCACCAAACCAAACAGGGATGCAGTTTGTTAAAATGTTCTCAGTCTATGTTCTCCCTAAACAATGGCCAGGACAGAAGGGAGAAAGATGAGAGTTTGGATGTGCAGCCAATGCGTTCGAGATGGTTTTGCAGTGCCGCTTAATACTTTTTAAGTCAAGAGCTTGGATTTCAATCTCTTGACTCTCGTAGCAATGGCACTGACAGCGTCCAAAGCAAGCTGTTGTTAAACAGCAACAGAGCACTCCTGCTGCTACGCAGGGCAGCTATGAAATCACTTTGTCAGCATTATATGACCAGCCAAAAACTGTCTGGCTAAAATCCAGAGGGTTTCTGAGCTAATTTATCACCCCATCCATGGTGTCAGGTTTTCCTCACCTTCTAATCCTCCCCTCCCCCGGCTCCGCTGACCCCCTCCACCTGATTACCTGTGTTTGGTTTAGGATGCTGAAGGATCCACCTGTTTGCACCTGGCAGCGAAGAAGGGCCATTACGACGTAGTGCAGTACCTCCTGTCTAATGAACAAACGGACGTCAACTGCCAAGTGAGTGACGTTGCTTCTTGACTGGGACCGGCATTTGTCTGGCTACCCATTCCTCTTTTGGTAGAACAGCTAAAACATGACTTTTTAAGTTGGTATAGAGCTGGAAGGGACCCTAGAGATCTTCTAGTCCAGCCCCCTGCTCAAGCAGGAGATCCTCTTACCACTTGAGACAAGTGGCTGTCCAAACTTTTCTTAAAAACCTCCAGTGATGGAGCCTCCACAGCTTAAGGCAAGCTGTTCCATCGATTAATTGTTCTCACCATTGGGAAGTTTCCCCTTAGTTCTAGGTTGCTTCTCTCCTTGATTAGTTTCCATCCATTGTTTCTTGCCTTGCCTTCTGGTTCTATGGAGAATAGGTTGACCCCCTCTTCTTCGTGGCAGCCCCTTGGATAGCAACAGCACTTAAGACTTACTATACTGCTTTACAGTGCCTTACAGCCCTTTCTCTAAGCGCCAGCCTATTGCCCCCCCAACAATCTGGGTCCTCATTTTACCCATCTCGGAAGGATGGAAGGCTGAGTCAACCTTGAGCCTGGTGAGATTCGAACTGCCAAATTGCAGGCAGCCGGCAGGCAGCAGAAGTAGCCTGCAATATTGCACTCTAACCACCACGCCACCGTAGGTTCATAGATATTCAAAGACTGCTATCATATCACCCCAGTCCTCCTCTTCATTAGACTTAAAAAGGTTCCACTTGCACATCTGTACTAGTCGTTCTAGGGAGCGGTGCTTATCTCTGTTTCAAAGCCGAAGAGCCAGCGCTGTCCGAAGACATTTCCATGGTCATGTGGCCGGCATGACTCAACGCCAAAGGCGCACGGAACACTGTTCCCTTCCCACTAAACGTGGTCCCTGTTTTTCTACTTGCATTTTTTACGTGCTTTCGAACTGCTAGGTTGGCAGAAGCTGGAACCAGTCATGGGATCTCACCCCGTTCCGCGGCACTAGGGATTCGAACCGCTGAACTGCCGACCTTTCTGATCGACAAGCTCAGCGTCTTAGCCACTGAGCCACTGCGTCCCAACCTTTACCTTCATTAGACTTTAGACATACCCAAATCCTGTAACTCGTTCTTATGACTTATGGATACACGTACAACTGATGTTCCTTATGGGTTCTGGTGGCCGGGACTCCAACCCCCACCATCCTTTCCCCAATTGCCCAGCTTTCAGGAGGTGGATGGGAGTCAGCCCAGAAAGGCTGTGCCTTATCTGTCCCTGCTTTGCGATCCGTTCTAGCCAGAATTAACGGAGCCCACGCATCCTTCTCGTTCTCTCATGCTCGCAGTTGCCTTGCAACCAAGCCATTTCAGGTTGTTCTCTGAGTCACCGAAAGGACATCTCTTCCCCCTCCCTCCCCCTCTTTTTTTCCCCTGACTGTTTGGCCTCCTCTAGGCCTCTCCACCAGAATCGATTGAAAAATAGCCTGATGTGGTTGCAGGAGAGGAACATGGCCTCAACTTCCCAGCAGTCTGTTTGTGGCCTCCTTGAGCCCTTACAGCGTGGGCTGGGCTGAAAATAGGGGACTGGCAAGGGGTTGCCCATACGCAGCGTGGTTGCCATGGGTGGCACAACGCATCACCAAGCAGC
>JAKOOJ010000034.1:5310064-5410064 GCA_022577455.1 Arizona elegans
GGAGCATCTCCCACGAAAAGGAAATTTGAAAAGGCGAGGAACCATCCCTGGGTTTAGGAGCTGCCCTAAGGACCTGGGTCAGGAGTGAAATGCTACCGGTTCGAACCGGTTCGAACGAACCGAACTGGTAGTAAAAAAAACGCTACTGGTTCGGGTGAACCGGTATTTCCGATGATCAGCTGGGTGACGATCAGCTGTGACGCAGGATTTATATTAGCCAGAATCGTCGGATTTCCTGCTTTCTAGCTAATCTAAATCGCGTGGCACAGCGGATTCCCCTTCCCCTCGCTGTTCTACTTACCTTTGCAGACTCGGAAGGCTTCAAAATGTTCCCTTTTTAGCACTGCGCGGGCGCGCCTCAGGCTCCCATGCGCGCTCAGCGCCCGCTCGGTAGCAGGCTCACAGAACCGGTAGCAGACTTCAGAGGATTTCACCCCTGACCTGGGTGCATTTATGGGGAGATCTTAGAATCCAGATTGAATGGCCTGGAGGCTCCTTTTTTTTTTTTTCCTGACTTTAGAATACGGCGAGCCGGTCCAGAATAGATCCTCCAGATTTACAAGGCGCGCTGTTGTTTTTAAGCTATGCGTGCCTGTGCGGCTTCTTGCTTTTAAAGCCATTCCTTCTCTCTTCCCTGCTGTGACAGAGACATTGCCCGGGGTTACGAGCGGATCCCGATTCCCTGCATCAATTCCGTCGACGGCGAACCCTGCCCTGTCAACTACAAGTACATTTCCCAAAACTGCGTGACTTCGCCCATGAACGTGGACAGGAACATCACTCATTTGCAGGTGCCAGACTGGTGCTGTCACTGGGTGTCCGTCCTTTCCCTCCCTCCCTCCCTCCCACCACTCCTCCTTCTCCTCCTCTTTCCTCTTTCCTTCTTCTTCCTTCTGCGTCTCCTCTTCCTCCTCCTCTCACTCTCACTCTCCTTCTTCTGTCTTCATCCTCTTCTTCTTCCTTCTTCCATCTTCTGCATCTCCTCCTCCCTCATTCTTTCCTTCTCCTCCTCCTCCCTTCCTCCCCTCCTCCACCTTCTCCTCCTCCTTCCTCTTTCCTTCTTCCCTTCTGCGTCTCCTCTTCCTCCTCCTCTCACTCTCCTTCATCTTCTTCCTTCTCCTGTCTTCTGAGTCTCCTCCTCCTTCTTTCCTCCTCCTCCTCCTCTCACTCCTTCCTCTTCTTCTTCCTTCTTCCATCTTCTGCATCTCCTCCTCCCTCATTCTTTCCTTCTCCTCCTCCTCCCTTCCTCCTCTCCTCCACCTTCTCCTCCTCCTTCCTCTTTCCTTCTTCCCTTCTGCGTCTCCTCTTCCTCCTCCTCTCACTCTCCTTCATCTTCTTCCTTCTCCTGTCTTGAGTCTCCTCCTCCTTCCTCATTCTTTCCTCCTCCTCCTCCTCCCACTCCTCCTTCCTCTTCTTCTTCCTTCTTCCTTCTGCATCTCCTCCTCCCTCATTCTTTCCTTCTCCTCCTCCTCCCTTCCTCCCCTCCTCCACCTTCTCCTCCTCCTTCCTCTTTCCTTCTTCCCTTCTGCGTCTCCTCTTCCTCCTCCTCTCACTCTCCTTCATCTTCTTCCTTCTCCTGTCTTCTGAGTCTCCTCCTCCTTCTTTCCTCCTTCTCCTCCTCTCACTCCTTCCTCTTCTTCTTCCTTCTTCCATCTTCTGCATCTACTCCTCCCTCATTCTTTCCTTCTCCTCCTCCTCCTTCCTCTTTCTTTCTTCCTTCTGTGTCTCTTCTTCCTCCTCCTCTCACTCTCCTTCATCTTCTTCCTTCTCCTGTCTTCTGCATCTCTTCCTCCTTCCTCCTCCTCTCACTCTCTCTTTCTTCTTCTCTTCTGCATCTCCTCCTCCTCCCCCCCTTCATTCTTTTCTCCTCCTCCTCCTCCTCCTCCTTCTCCATTTCCTCCTCTTCCTCCTCCACCGCTCCCTCCCCCCTCATAATTTCCCATTGGTTTAGCTCTGCTCCTTTATCCGAATTGCAGAGTTCATAGCAGTATCCTCACTGGGACACCTCCCTCCCCCATTCCCGCCAGTAACTCTGGTTCTTGTTCCTTTGCTTTCAGTACTGTGTGTGCATTGATGACTGTTCCTCCAGCAAATGCATGTGTGGACAGCTGAGTATGCGCTGCTGGTATGACCGGGTAAGGATTTGGGGCAGGCGCTTTCCTCTGGGGCGTTTTGAGGGCGACAGGAAGTGGTCGCACAATTTCTTTCTCCCATCCAGCCGGGCTACCCTGGATTTCCTCTCCAGGTGGCAAGTAAGCAGAGTACGGAAAAACAGGGTTAAACCAGGGCTGATTTCAATTTGTTGTCCTGGCGACCGAATCTTGGAGACGATCTCAGGCAAAGAATTCAGACAATTAAGCAACGGAGAAAGCCAACAGAGGGGAGGAACTGATCAGCTGGGCTGGGAAAAAAACATTGATTTTTTTTTTCCCCGTTTCGACTAAAATGTTTGGGCCCCGTTGCCTGGATCGGATGGGTTATTTGGGGAGAGCTTGTGCCCCTCATTTCTTTTTTAAAAAAAATGTTTATAGCAATTTTATTAATTTACGATATAACATACAAACAAAATACAAAAGCAAAAAGAAGGAGAAATAGGGAAAAGGAAGGGAAAAGTATAGAAAAGAAAGAGGGAGAAAAGAAAGAAAAGGCATTGACTTTCAACTCCCTTTGGTGCAGTAGTACCACAACTTTGAAGTAATACATAGTAGCTTAAACTAGCCATTTCCGTAACACTGTATCTATCTAATGTGTAAACCCCCAAATCAAAGTTTCGGTTTTTTTCCTACCACAAGCACAAAGTCCAGAAGTGATTTCCAGGGATTTCCCCTGCCCCCCCTTGATCAAAGCAGCTAATTTAGCCATCTCTGCCCCTCATTTCTTTAACGTCTGCAGAATCAGAAATTGATTTGCGTCCTTCGACCAATGACGTCAATCGCGCTGATTTGAATCATTTGTGTGTAAATGACAACCGTTGCACAAACGATGTCAATTAATAAAATGTAGCCGCATCGTTTGGTCTGCTCTGGGGGCAGGGGCCTTGCTTTGACAGGTAGTCCTCGATTTACGACTGCAGTCGAGCCCCCTCTCCCCCCCAAATTTCTGTTCCTAAGCGAGACATTTGTAAAGTGAATTTTGGCTAATTTTACAAGCTTCCTAGCCACAATTGTTAAGTTGGTCACACTGTCGTTAAGTGGATCGGGCTTCCCCCATTGACTTTGCTAGTGAGAAGGTCGCAAAGCAGGGAATTGCATAACGCTGGGATACTGGCAACCGTCATAAATATGAGCCATCTAATTTTAATCATATAACTATAGGGATGCTGCCAGAGTCATAAGTGTGAAGAACGGTCTCCTGTTCACTTTTCATTCGTGTCGTTGTGGCTTCGAACGATCCCCAAATGAACTGTCATAAGTCAAGGACTGCCTGTACTTGGGGAGGGAGACAAAATCAAAGTCATCCAGCTGAGGTTTCACTCATTGAGGTTCCACCATATATGGCCTTGAGATACCTTGCCAACAAATGTTCAGCTAAAACCTTCCTTTTCCCCCCTGGGTACATGCAGGATGGACGGCTGTTGCCAGAATTCAACACGGCTGAACCTCCGCTAATTTTCGAGTGTAACCATGCCTGTTCCTGTTGGAGAAACTGCCGGAATCGGGTGGTGCAAAACGGACTCCGGTGGGTGAGATGTTCAGATGTTGTTAAGGATATTGTTGAGTTACACCCGAAGTTGTGGTTTATAAAGCAGAGTACCGTTAAGAGTTTTACGCACGGAAACGTTTTTGAGAGTAATTGTGAATAAGAAGACAGACAAACTGGGTTTTATAGTATTTTACTTTTAGGGAAAAGCAAAATCATAGTCCTTTAACAATCCAAGTCTTAGCCATATCAAGTGCAATATAAGATCAATCCAGGGATATAAAATCTTCTTACCAGTTTGTAGAAAAATACAAGGAACAATCAGGAACAATATAAAAACAGTTCAATAAATATCAGAAAGCAGTAAATAAATAATCATGGATCAAACAAGTGACCATATAGAGAGATCAAAAAGAGTTACAGCATAGCAGCGGGTAAAAATGGTGTAGTGTCCACACTAACCATCATTTAGCTCTCCTTAAATACATTGACTACAGAGCTCAGCCAATCAGGATGCAGAATGACTCAGCACAGTTCTTAAAGCTACATAATACATTCACATAATACAAACATACAATGTTGGCTTATATATTTCGTGGCCAATCAATTAGGCAATAACCCATTTCCTAACAAATGTTCCTTTGACCATCCATTTGTAGCCGGGGAGGACAGAATTAAGAATGTGTAGTTTAAAGACAGTAAGCTATTAGAATACCCCAAAATTGGGAAACTATATTCTTCATCAGCACAGCAAAAGAAAAGAGGAGTGGCTCTAGACATTAAAGAAACAATAAAGGCTCAATAAATTTTTGCAGATGAAGAAGGGAGAATACTGATGGTGGAGGTAACAGTAAATCAAAAGCAAGTACTGTTGATTGGGATATATGCACTTAATAATAAGCAAGATGAGTTTAATGAGAAACACCACAAGAAAATCATAGAATTGGAATATGAAAATATTTTATTTATTTATTTCAGATTTCTATACCGCCCTTCTCCTTCCGGACTCAGGGCGGTGAACGGCCAAATATAAAACATTCATACACAAAAGTTAAAATAGATTTAAAACAATTAAATAAAATTTGGCCCATCATTTAAAACATTTCAATTAAAATCAATATCAAATTTAAAACCAACCATAAAATCAGGACAGCCCGGCTAACTGAAAAAAGTAGGTTTTAAGGGCCCGACGAAAAGTCCGGAGGTCTGGGATCACTCGTATCTCTGGGGGTAGATTGTTCCAGAGGGTGGGTGCTACCACAGAGAAGGCTCTACCCCTGGGGGTCGCCAGCCTACATTGTCTGGCCGACGGCACCCTGAAGAGGCCCTCTCTGTGGGAGCGAACTGGCCGGTGGGAGGCAATTGGTGGCAGAAGATGGTCCCGTAAATACCCCGGCCCTAAGCCATGGAGTGCTTTAAAGGTGGTCACCAACACCTTGAAGCGCACCCGGACGTCCACCGGAAGCCAATGCAGCTCGCGCAGGAGAGGAGTCACATGTTTTTTTGGCTGTTTTTCGGGCTGTTTTCTGGTGCTCCAGCATCCGCAAACACCAGCTGGCTGATGCACATGTGCCTGCCGGAATTCAGAAAAGCAGCTGACGACGGCGTGCATCCCCACAGAGATGGCTCTGCATGCCACCTCTGGCACACGTGCCATCGGTTTGCCATCAAGGAGAAAGGGTCTCTTACTTTAGCAGGGACTTGGATTTAGGAGACCTCCAAGGTCCCTCCCCATCTTTGTCATTCTATGTTCTTTGAAACGGGCGAAAACAGGTCTGAGAAAGCCACGGGACCCTGCCCCTTCTACAAATTAATCCCGTTTCATCTTTGGTTGGAAACCTCATCTGTAGAAATCCCAACTGGCCAATTCTGAGACCAGAGTCGTCAACAACCCACCCACCCACCGGTGGATGGTCTTGGAGATGGTCTTCACGGGGCTGCCCTCTCTCTTCTCGTTTTTCCAGGACCAGGTTGCAACTCTTCCGGACGAGGAAGATGGGTTGGGGTGTGAGGACGATGCAAGACATTCCACTGGGGACCTTTGTGTGCGAGTGAGTGCCTTTGGGTTTTTTTTTGAAATTCAAGGATGAGAGAGCAAGGATGGGAGGTTGGTGGGTGGATTTCTCCCTCTGTCCGGACTTTCCTAGGAGAACCAGCTGCCTTAGGCCATTTGCAAAACACGGGCTCTTCCCGACACCTCCTGATTTGTTCCTTCAGTGCAGGGTTGAAATTCAGCAGGTTCCGACAGGTACTGGATAACCGGTAGCGGAAATTTTGAGTAATTCGGAGAACCGGCAGATACCTCTGGCTGGCCCCAGAATGGGGAGGGAATGGAGATTTTGCAATATCCTTCCCCCAGGAGTGGGAAGGAATGGGGTTTTTAGAGTATCCTTCCTCTGGAGTGGGGATTTTGCAGTATCCTTCCCCCCAGGAGTGGGGAGGGAATGTGGATTTTGCAGTATCCTTCCCCTGGAGTGGGGTGGGAATGGAAATTTTGCAATATCCTTTCCCAGGAGTGGGGTGGGAATGGAGATTTTGCAGTAACCTTCCCCAGGAGTGGGGGGGGAATGGAGATTTTGCAGTATCCTTCCCCCAGGAGTGGGGAGGGAATGAGGATTTTGCAGTATCCTTCCCCCAGGAGTGGGGTGGGAATGGGGATTTTGTAGTATCTTTCCTCCGGAGTGGGATGGGAATGGAGATTTTGCAGTATCCTTCTCCTGCCATGCCCACCAAGCCACGCCCACAGAACCGGTAGTAAAAAATAAATTGAATTTCACCACTGCTTCAGTGGCTCCTTTCCCAAAATGTACGTGTCTCAAGCCAAGCAGTGGGTAGATTGATGCCTCTTGGCTCCCTTTCTTGGGCTTCACCCAAATAGCTTGTGGTCAGCTGCTTGGATGGTTTTCAGCCAGATTTCGAAGCCTTTTTTTTCGTGTGTAAACAGTATTAAATCACTGGAAAGGAGAGTCCAATCTTGGCTTGGCAAATACGACGGGGGGATGATTTCGATGGTTTGATTGAGAGTTGTCATGATGGTACCCTGACTTTAAAAAGGTCTTGGCCAAATGGTTCCTGTATGGAAGGATTTATCCTCCTTGCAGACAGCTGGTCATTTGCGTCCTTTGAGAGAGTCGTTGAGGCTACCTGGAGGTTTATCCGAAGGGTCGTCGCAGGTAAACCTCCCAAGTGGCCTCAACAACTCGCTAAAAGGATGCAAATGACCAGCTGTCTGTAAGGAGGATAAATCCTTCCATTCCCCACCATCCCGACAAAGCTGAAGAAGCTTCTTGGATGAGAAGCGAAACGTCTTCAAAGAAAAAAAAAATAAACAAGACAGTCCCAGTTGTCTCTTGAAAAAGCACCTTTGGGACAACCATGACCTGGATGACGGAGAATCTCCATAGACATTTGGAGACCAAATGTCTATGGAGATCTTTGGCCACCCGGCTACCATGTTGGAAAAGCTCCTCCCAATCTGGATCCAATAAGGTCCAGATATCCAGACCTTCGTTCCCTGGATCCCCCAGCCTTTTCTGTTTGGGGAATTTGAAATCCATTGCCTTGCCAAAATTGCCTTGCCAAAATTGGGGAGACCCTGCTTTCCTCTTATTGAATTCTGCACGTTATCGAGACTTTCTTTGGGGGCGGGTTTTTTTTTTTGTTGTTGTTGTGTTCTTGCAGATACGTCGGGGAGCTGATTTCTGACTCGGAGGCGAACGTCCGTGAGGAAGATTGCTATCTTTTTGACCTTGGCAACAAGGTAAGGGTGGTTGAGTGTGTGATTTATTTATTTATTTATTTATTTATTTATTTATTTATTTATTTATTTATTTATTTATTTATTTATTTATTTATTTATTTATTTATTTATTTATTTATTTATTTTAATTGCGAAGGATTTCAAGGGCGAGTAGAAGCGTTAAAACGAATTCTCCGCACCCCTCCTCCTCCTCCTCCTCCTTCCGTCTTGCATCACACTGGGTGGAACACGATCTTTTGTGTGAAGCTCTTTTCACCTTGTAAACCGCAAAGTCCCATGGATGAGGGGCGGGCAAAGCAAGGCTCGGAGGCTTGGTTAATGGGTTTTGAGAGAAGGGACCAGAAGCAGGCAAACTTTTCCCAGCAATTGCAATGGCACTTAGGCTTATATACTGCTTCATAGTGTTTTTTACATCCCTCTTTAAGCGGTTTACAGAGTCAACCTATTGCCCCCAATAATCTGGGTCCTCATTTTACCCACCTTGGAAGGATGGAAGGCTGAGTCGACCTTGAGTCGGTCAGGATCGAACCCCTGGCAGTGGGCAGAGTCAGCCTGCAATCCTGCATTCTAACCACTACACCACCAAGGAAGGAAAGGAGGAAGGGAAGGGAAGGGGAGGGAGGGAGGGGAAGGGAAGGGAAGGGAAGGGAAGGGAAGGGAAGAAGGAAGGAAGGAGAGGGAAGGAAGGAAGGAAGGAAGGGAAGGAAGGAAGGAAGGAAGGGAAGGAAGGAAGGAAGGAAGGAAGGAAGGAAGGAAGGAAGGGCACTTAGATTTACATACTGCTTCATAGCACTCTGAAAGCCGTTTACAGAGTCAGCATATTGCCCCCCAACAATCTGGGTTCTTGTTTTACCGAACTTGGAAGGATGGAAGGCTGAGTCAACCTTGAGCCAGTCAGGATCGAACTCCTGGCAGTGGGCAGAGTCAGCCTGCAATCCTGCATTCTAACCACTACACCACCAAGGAAGGAAGGAAGGAAGGAAGGAAAGGGAAGGGAAGGGAAGGAAGGAAGGAAGGGAAAGAAGGAAGGAAAGGGAAGGAAAGGAAGGGGAAGGAAGGAAGGAAGGAAGGAAGGAAGGAAGGAAAGAAGGAAAGGGAAGAAGGGAAGGAAGGAAGGAAGGAAGGAAGGAAGGAAGGACTAACACTTAGCCCTTAGACTTATATACCAGTTCATAATGCTTTACAGCCCTCTCTAAGCGGTTTACAGAGTCACCCTGTTGCCCCCAACAATCTGGGTCCTCATTTTAGCGACCTCTGAAGGATGGAAGGATGAGTCAACCTTGAGCCGGTGAGATTCGAACTGCCGAACTGCAGTCAGCTGAAGTAGCCTGCAGTGCTGCACTCTTAACCGCTGCACCACCTCGGCTCTGCCGAGGCTGCTGCTGAGTGGGAACCAGGCTCCTTTGCTTGGATGAGGAGAAGCCAGAAAGACAAACCCTTGATTAAGGGAACAAACGAAGCACCTTCTTGGAGCAGGATTTGATTGTCAGATGACTCAACCAACTGCAAACAATAATCTTGGGCCCTCCTGGTTATGGAAGATAAACAGGACTGCATTCGATAGGTCTACACTGATTCCCATTGGGCTTTTAATCGAAGGAAAGAAACACGGGGATCTCTCAATAGAAAATTTGCAGCTTTGTAGGGTCCTTGGTGCTCTCTGTGCTGAGTTGTTTCCTTGCAGACGTTTCATGACCCAACTAGGGAACATCATCAGTGGTAGAAGGTAGCGGGATTTGCACTAATGATGCTCTCTAGTTGGGTCATGAAATGTCTGCAAGAAAACAACCCAGCTCAGAGAGCACCAAGGACCCCACAGTCCTCCTTCTCCATCTCCTCCTCCTCTTCCTCCTCCTCCTCCTCCTCCTCCTCCTCCTCCTCCAACCCATTCCTTTCTAGCACTGATGATTTTACCTAGTTGGGTAATGAAATGTCTGCAAGAAAACAACCCAGCTCAGAGAGCACCAAGGACCCCACAGTCCTCCTTCTCCATCTCCTCCTCCTCCTCCTCCTCCTCCTCCTCCTCCTCCTCCTCCTCCTCCTCCTCCTCCTCCAACCCATTCCTTTCTAGCACTGATGATTTTACCTAGTTGGGTAATGAAATGTCTGCAAGAAAACAACCAAGCTCAGAGAGCATCAAGGACCCCACAGTCCTCCTTCTCCATCTCCTCCTCCTCCTCCTCCTCCTCCTCCTCCAACCCATTCCCTTCTAGCACTGATGATTTTACCTAGTTGGGTAATGAAATGTCTGCAAGAAAACAACCAAGCTCAGAGAGCACCAAGGACCCAACCTCTGTCTGATGATGTATCAACCATAATAGACCAACTTGTTCATTTCTTGACCACCAATGGACCAGCTCACTTCAACTTGACCTCCGCAGAACCATACCACCGGTCACTCCAATTGACCATGTCTTTCTAGCTGGGGGATTATGAGAACGGAGGTCCAACACATCTGGAAAGGATGGGGACATTAGGCTAGATGGGGAGAACCGCTAGCACTATGAATTATCCTTCAAATTCCGAAGTTGGCCCAGTGATCGTGTACCCCCTAGCGAAAATGCTTCTTCACGTACTTAGGCTTCCTAAGTTTAGAAGACACTAAACTGAAGACGCTCCCCAGTCATCCAACTCCAGGTGCCAGGGCAATGTGTCCTTGACTCTCTGAAAAGAGAATGTTATTTTGACTACATATCATCTACACTCTTGCAATCCCCGCTCCCATTTTCACACAGAAGAAGGTGTGGCAGGCCTGAAGGCCCAAACATAAAAGACCTAAAACACGTGGTAAACCAGAAGAAGAAGTTTCTCTGTGCATCAGGAAGGCCAATTTTCTTTTTTTTTTTCCCCCAATTTTTTTTTATATCAAAATATCAAATCAGTGCATGAACAGTGTGGCACCTGAATGTCATACTTTCTAATACAAATAAAACTAATCAAGTTAATCATAATCCTTAACATTCAATCCACTTACATATTTCTAACAATAATAATGCGTGCTTATATTCATTTATAGTCTTATCGTCATTCAATTATTCCACATTTTCTCTTATTGCTTTCATTTTACGATCTACACCGATCTTCCCCCTTTTCTTGTTTCTATCCCTTATTCTAGCTTTTGATCTTATCTCATCTCATTCATTCATTCATTCATTTATTTATTTATTTATTTATTTATTTATTTATTTATTTATTTGTCCAATTTATATGCCGCCCTTCTCCGTAGACTCAGGGCAGCTTACCATGCATTATAGCAATAGCCTGCATACTTTTTTGTATATACCTGCTTATTAGGGCTTTTGCGCCCCCCCCCACACACCCCCCGCCCCGGAAGCAGTGTTGTTCTGTACAAAATCGGCTTATTGCCCCCACAATCCGGGTCCTCAATTTACCTACCTCGCAAGGATGGAAGGCTGAGTCAACCTTGAGCCTGGTGAGATTCGAACTTGCACTAATTGCTGGCAGCCAAGTGCTAGCACTTAACAGCACTTTAGTCCGCTGCACCACCGAGGCTCTTAAGAAACTTTTCCTTTCTTCCTTGTCTGATCATGTCACCTACTTAAAAAAGAAAAGAAAAGAAAAACGGAAAAGGAAGAAGAGAGAGCGAGAGAAAAGAAAACGTAACTCAGAACAAAAAGGGGGTGGGGGAAATAAGAGCCTTGGTAGTACAGTGGTCTTAAGGCACCCTGTTATTAAGCTGGTTATTAAGACCAGCTGCCTGCAATTACTGCAGGTTCGAATCTCGCCAAGGCTCAAGGTTGACTCAGCCTTCCATCCTTTCTAAGGTAGGTAAATTGAGGACCCAGATTGTGGGGGCAATAAACTGACTATGTATAAATATACAAAAGGATGAAGGCTATTGCTGAGCATATTGTAAGCCGCCTTGAGTCTCTGGAGAAGGGCGGCATATAAACCGAATTAAAAAAAAAAAAATCATTGGGAAGCCAATTTTCATGTTGCTTAAGCTTTCAGGCTTCCCCTCCTCCCACTCCTGTTATTGAACCTGACAATCTAATTGGAGCAAACCCAGGCCTTGCAGGCTGCCTACTTACAAGTCAAATGAAATTACCAACTTAAAAGGGGGGAGAGGAAGGACGGAGGGGAAGGCAGGGAGAAGGAAACGTACGCTTCTCCTGACGGAGGCCGAAGGAACTTTTTGGTCTCTTGGAAACTGCCGGCATCTCTCGGAAGACGTGGTTGGGTTGGGCAGCACACGATCCTTGCCAAAGCGGCGGCCTTGCTTAATTTGTAAATCCAATAGTAGAAGGCTACCCAACTCAAGGCCACGAGTATTACAGATTCCATGCTCCATCTCGAGGCAAAGGGTACTTTTCTGAACATTACTGAACGTGCCAGCTGCCTGCAATTACTGCGAGTTCAATTCTCACCAGGCTCAAGGTTGACTCAGCCTTCCATCCTTCCGAGGTAGGTAAAATGAGGACCTGGTTTGCCGGGGCAATAAGCTGACTTTGTATAAAAAAGAACACCGCTTAGGGGGGGTCCAAAAAAAGCCCTACTAAGCAGGTATATACAAAAGTACGAAGCTTATTGCTTAATGCATTGTAAGCCGCCCTGAGTCTCCGGAGAAGGGCGGCATATAAATCATTTTTTTTTAAAAAAATTGTGATGGAGAAAAATCGGAGGAGAGAGTGCGTTTTACGCTGTCCCGAGGAAACTCGGGGCATAAAATAAAAATAAATTAATGGGGACCACGGAGGATTTTAGGCTGGCCAATGTAAGGAACCGAAGACGGAGCAGGAGAAAGGATCCGGTCCTTCTGAGAAGCTAAAAACACAATTTCACATTTTCAGACTGTTTACCTGCATCAAAGCAGGGGAGGGAGGGAGAGACAGAGAGAGATAGAAAGAGAGGGAGAGAGAGAGGGAGAAAAAGAAAGCAAGAGGTTGAGGGGGGGGGGGGAGAGAGAGAGAAACTCGAGGCAAAATCAGCAGTTCTAAATCCGACACTGCCGTTTCAAGGTATAAACACTAAACTGCCATTTGATCTTCTTTGCTTTGATTGTGTCGCAAACTCATTCAGACAAATTGCTGTGAAGTGGAGGGGGTGTAAGTGAATAACAGCAGCAATCACAAATGGGAGGTTTGACATGGTGGGAGTACCAGCCCCCCCATCAGCCATTCCTTGAACTGAGCCTTATGTGCTTCCCGTGATTGCTTTAAAGTACTTTTGCTCAGATCCAGCTGGAAGTGGGATTCTTGGTTATTGTATGAAGGTGGCCTGATTTTTTCCTCCTCCTCCTCCTCTTCTTCTTCTCCTTCTCCTCCTTCTCCTCCTCCTCCTCCTCCTCCATCCTCCTCTTTCCCCTCCTTCTGCTACTACCCCTTACCCCTGCCTTCCTCCCCTCTCCCTCCTCCTCTTCCTTTGCCATTGCCTTGGATGGTTTCTGCTCAGAGAAATTCCATCTCAAAATTCTGATTGGCTTTGAGGACCGACCTTCCTTCCTTCCTTCCTTCCTTCCTTCCTTCCTTCCTTCCTTCCTTCCCTCCCTCCCTCCCTCCCTCTCTCCCTCCCTCTTCCTCCTCCTCTTGCCCCTCCTTCTGCTACTACCCCTTACCCCTGCCTTCCTCCCCTCCTCCTCCTCCTTTGCCATTGCCTTGGATGGTTTCTGCTCAGAGAAATTCCATCTCGAAATTCTGGTTGGCTTTATTTTTTTTATTATTATTATTATTATTATTATTTGATTTATATGCCGCCCTTCTCCGGAGACTCAGGGCGGCTTACAATGCGTTAAGCAATAGCCTTCATACTTTTGTATATTTTATACAAAGTCAGCTTATTGCCCCCACAAACTGGGTCCTCATTTCACCTACCTTAGAAAGGATGGAACGCTGAGTCAACCTTGAGCCTTGGAGAGATTCGAACCAGCAGAAATTGCAGGCAGCTGTGTTAATGACAGGGTGCACTAAACCCCTATACTATCAAGGCTCTTTGAGGACCTTCCTTCCTCCCTCCCTCCGTCCCTTCTTTCCTTGTTTCCTTGTTGTAACTTCTATTCTTCTATCGCCTTTTGCATCAAGAGCAGTCGGGAGTCAAGAGCCAGATCCGATCCTGACCCTTAAATCAGGCCACAACGCCAAGCGTTTCAAAAGCCTCCGCTGTCGTCTTTTCCCTTTCTTTTACCCCCCCGTAACATTCGTCCCATTTTCTCTTCTCCAGGACAGGGACGTCTACTGCATCGACGCTCGCTTCTACGGCAACGTCAGCCGCTTCATTAACCACTTCTGCGAGCCCAACCTCATCGCCGTGCGAGTCTTCATGTCCCACCAGGATCTGCGCTTCCCCAGAATCGCCTTCTTCAGCAGCAGACACATAGAGGCGGGAGAAGAAATCGGGTATGGGCGCTTTGTCCCGGAAGCGGAAGTGGAGAAACGGAGGTCAAGGTTGGGGAGGGGAGAGAAGAGGGAACCTTCTTCAGCCCACTTCCTGATGTTTCCCTTGTTTAAATGGCTGCATTTTAATGCCCCCATTTTGGTCCTGTAACAGCGGCACATCCGTTTCCCCACCTCTTCTCAAAGAAAGAGCTTGCGTTGCTACCCTGTTTCCCCCAAAATAAGGCATCCCCCTGATAATAAGCCCAATCGGGCTTTTGAGCGCATGGCAATAAGGCCAAGCGCTTATTTCAGGGTTCAAAAAAATATAAGACAGGGTCTTATTTTGGGGGAAACACGGTAGATGATAGATAGATAGATAGATAGATGATAGATAGATGGATGATTAGATAGGTAGATAGATAGATAGATAGATAGATAGATAGATGATAGATAGATAGATAGATAGATAGATAGATAGATAGATAGACAGATAGATTATCTATTTATCTGATAGATAGATAGATTATCTATCTATCTACCTGATAGATAAGATAGATGATAGATAGGATATAGAAAGAGAGAGTTTCCCTGTTTCCCCCAAAATAAGACATCCACTGATAATAACCCCAATTGGACTTTTTTGAGCGTTTTTGGGGAAACACGGTAGATGATAGATAGATAGGCAGACAGACAGACAGACAGACAGACAGATAAAAACTATAAAAGTAAAGGTTCCCCTTGCATATATGTGGTAGTCGTTCCTGACTCTTAACGGGGTGGTGCTCATCTCGGTTTCAAAGCCGAAGAGCCAGCGCTGTCCGAAGACGTTTCTGTGGTCATGTGGCCAGCATGACTCAACGCCAAAGGCGCACGGAACGCTGTTCCCTTCCCACCAAAGGTGGTCCCTATTTTTCTACTTGCTTTTTTTTTTTACGTGCTTTCGACCTGCTAGGTTGGCAGAAGCTGGGACAAGTAAGGGGAGCTCACTCCGTTACTCGGTGCTAGGGATTCGAACTGCTGAACTGCCGACCTTTCGATCAACAAGCTCAGCGTCTTAGCCACTGAACAAATACTAAAAAAACATAAAGAAAAGATACAAAAAAAAATTCCTCCCCTTAATAAACACACACAAACGATTTTTAGTAAGTGATCACTTACTCACCGTTCCTATTTCCACAGGTTCGACTATGGCGAGAGATTCTGGAACATTAAAGCCAAATACTTCAGCTGTCTCTGTGACTCGCCAAAATGCAGGCACTCGAGCGCCGTCCTGGCTCAGCGGCAGGCCAGCGCGGCAGCGGCGGCCGACGCCGCTGCTACCACCCGCCACCGCTTCCTCGCAGGAGACCACCGAGAACAGACTCCCGGACACCAGTTCAGCTGCCTTGGCGCCCCCTCCTGCTTTGGGAGGCCTTCCCTGAAGAGCCCGAGCCCGGCTGTGACACCGGAGACGATGCTTTGCGTCGGTTTCGTTCTGCCCTTTTTCTCGGCGAGCCCATATCCGCCGTAACTGGTTCCCCTTTTGGAGTGTGTGGACGGTGGCGGCCCAGCTTCCTTCCTTCCCTCCCACCTTCCTTCCCTTCCCTCTCGCGACGTGGCAGGGGGAAGGCAGCCTCGCCGTGGCCCGCTCCAGGGTGGCAGAAGGAGGATTCTCTCTCTCTCTCTCTCTCTTTCTCTCCTTCTCTCTCACTCTCTCCCTCTCTCTCTCCCCTCCCCCACTTTTAATGTGATAAGTGTTCTCCAAGCCCCCTTCCCCTCCTCGTTGGAAACAAGGAACGTTGAAATGGACGGCTCGCAAACCCCGTCGCTCCCAGTTGGCGAGCCGGGGGACAAACTCTGCGGAGAGTCTCAGAGAATTGCGCCTGCTTTGGCACGCATCCGGGAAAGATTTTTTTTAATTTTATTATTATTATTTTTTTTGGCTTGCTGTTGAATTTTCCCTCCCACCCACTCATTTGCTGGCTGCCCGGGCTTTGGAACAAAGACGAGTTCGATAAATTCTGGATTCGTCCCTCACTCCCCCAGATCAAGGGGAGCGATCATCTGGAATTTCTCCGTTATATACCCCAGTCCTCGGGTACAGCTCCTCCTTACTCTATCACCGCAGCGTTATTGTTCTTCTTCTTATTATTATTATTCTTATTTTTATTTTTTAACATTTAAAATAATTTTATTTTTATTTTTTTTTCCTTCCCCGCCTCTTCCCTCTCGTGTACAGGAATCCTCTTTTCAATGACACTAACTCCAAGATCAGAAGAGGAAACTTTGGGGCGGGAGGTTTTCGGGGTGCGGCATCCTTAAGGAGAAAAAAAAATGATATTCTTAGAGACCCCTTTTTTTGGGGGGGGGGCATTTCTTAATTCGAGGCTGGAGGATTTTGCAAGCACCGGGAGATTTTGTGCCATTCCTGTTTCCTGGGAACCAGCCTCTAACTCTTTCCTCTTCGAAAGCTACCCGTTGCTGAAGTTGGATTGCGCCGAGTTTATTTTGTAATCAATTAGGGGTGGAGGGTGGGGGGGGGTGGACAGCGGGAGGACGAGAGTTGGGGGTGTTGAACGGATGAGTCCCCTTCCTTCTCCCCCCTCCCCTCGGCGGCGTCCTCTTCCTCCTCCTCCTCCTCTTCCTCGCCCACCCACTCACCCACCCGAGCAATTTCACGGTGCTGAATTCTCTCTTTGCGATTTTTACTCACTACGTGAATATAAATTTCAGTTGTATAATAAAAAGGACAAAAAAAAAAAAACAAACAAAAAAAGAGAAAAGAAAAGACAAAAAAAAAAAAAGAACAAAGCGATTTTAGTATGAAACGCAGGGACAGAAAAAAACTAAAAATAAAAAACCCAACCCAACCGGATTTCTCCCCCCCCTTTTTTTTTAACCTCCCCTCCCCAAATACGTTGTACGGTAGTGAGCATAAATGGGTCATCGCCTTTTGCGTGATGACCGAAGAGGTCATTTAATTATTATTTTTCTTTTTTTTCCTTTCCTTTTTTTTCCCCCCCACATATATCTTTCAATACTGTAATTAGTGCAGTATCAGGTTTTGGGGTCTTCCCCCCCTCCCCCTTTTATTTTTTCTCTTGATGCAACTCTTCTAAACCGTTCATATGGCTGGCTGTTATTTCTCTTTTTCTCTCTCTCTCCCTCCTTCCCTCCCCTCCGTTTCATTCGTTTTCTGTTCAATGTTTGGACAAGTTTTAAGGGGTGCACTGAAGGCCCCCCACAGCTCTGTCATTTCCTTGTTCTGTTTTCAATGAGATCAATAATAATAATAAAAAAAAAGTGCTTTAAAAAAAGAAAACCCTTGATTCTTTGCTCCCCGATCTCGAGCGGAATTCAGGCAGTCCTCGGATTTACGACCAGAAGGGAACCCAAATTCCTGTCGCGAAGCGAGACGTTTGTTACATGAATTTTGCTCTTCCTGTTTCACGACCGTCCCGGCCATCATTGTTAAATGAATCTCTGCGGCTGTTAAAAGTCAGGGTTATTAAGTGAATCCGGCTCCCCTCCCCCATCGACTTTGCTTGTCAGAAGGTCGCTAAAGGAGAATCCCCCCAACCGCTGGGAACACTGCAACTGTCGTAAATACGAGTCGGTTGCCCCAATGTCTGAATTTCAATCAGGTGACCATGGGGAAGGCTGCAACGGTCAGACATGTAAAAAACAGTGCTAAGATTTTTTCCCCGCGCCATTCTAACTTTGAACGGTCACAAAACGAACCATTGTTTAAGTCGAGGACTTCCTGTCCACGCCGTCTTCAGTATAACGACCAGAATTAAGTCATTGTGGTCATAAAATGGATCATGACGTGACTGATTTGGCAACATTTTTATTTTACTTTTTGCGATGGTCGTGAAGCCTACGCAGCCGTTGTAAAAACAGGCCACGGTTTTTTTAAAAAACAAAAATTTTACATTTTAAAGCCAAAACTCTCTTCTTCTTCTTTTTTTGCTGGAAATCGGAAAGAAATGCAGATATCCAGGGGAGGGGGAAATTGGTAAGATGGTGGGGATGCTGCAGACAATTTGCAAATGGAGGATTGTTTGCCAAGCACCAGCAGATGTAGGAAATTTCTCAAGGTCTGCCGTCATTTCAAATGATCGTTAAGCGGCCGTAAGTCGAGGACTACCATGTGCCAAAGCTTCTGGGTGTGTGCAATTCCATCGTAAATCTCTTCATGTTTTAGTGGATCTCAGCACCAGCAATTCAGGAATCGTATCTCCGTTTGAAACAGCCGATTCCAATCCGAAAGATCTCGGCAAAGAAACGAGCCGTATTTTCAATTGACTCTGTATTTTGGGCTTGCCGGTAATATAAACAGGTGGGGGAAATGCATTGGGACGATCCAAGCTTTTTATCATTTAAAAAATGATCAAATTTGCACTGCACCAAGGGTGAATATTGTTTGTGTAGTTATTCTCTGAACAGATCCCAAGAGGTCAGGATTCGGTTTTTCAATTGTTTTCCAGGTCTGCTGGCAGTGAAGAATTTTATTTGGTTATAGAATAACTGTTTATTGGTCTGATTCTCCAAAAATCCTCCCTTCTTTTTTCTCCCTTCCCTCCCTCCCTCTCTCATTCCCACTTTCCTTATGTTGCCATCTCCTTCCTTTCTCTCATTCCCATGTCCCTCCCTCCCTCCCTTTTTCTTCCTCACATTCCCACTTTCCTCACATTCCCATCTCCTTCCTTCCTTCCCTCCTTCCTTCCTCTCATTCCCACCTTCCTCACATTTCCCTCACCTTCCTTCCCTCCCTTCTTTTTCCTTCCTCCCTCCCTCCCTTCCTCTCATTCCCACCTTTCTCTCATTTCCATCTCCTTCCTTCCCTCCCTTCTTTTTCCTTCCTTCCTCCCTCCCACCCTCCCTTCCTCTCATTCCCACCTTCCTCACATTTCCATCTCCTTTCTTCCTTCCCTCCATTCTTCCTTCCTTCCTTCCTCTCATTTCCATCTCCTTCCTTCCTTCCCTCCTTCCTTTCTTCCTCTCATTCCCACCTTCCTCACATTTCCATCTCCTTCCTTCCTTCCATTCTTCCTTCCTTCCTTCCTTCCTTCCTCTCATTTCCATCTCCTTCCTTCCTTCCCTCCTTCCTTCCTTTCTTCCTCTCATTCCCACCTTCCTCACATTTCCATCTCCTTCCTTCCTTCTCTCCGTTCTTCCTTCCTTCCTCTCATTCCCACCTTCCTCTCATTTCCATCTCCTTCCTTCCTTCCTTCCTTCCTCCCTCCCACCCTCCCTTCCTCTCATTCCCACCTTCCTCACATTTCCATCTCCTTTCTTCCTTCCCTCCATTCTTCCTTCCTTCCTTCCTCATTTCCATCTCCTTCCTTCCTTCCCTCCTTCCTTCCTTTCTTCCTCTCATTCCCACCTTCCTCACATTTCCATCTCCTTCCTTCCTTCCTTCCATTCTTCCTTCCTTCCTTCCTTCCTTCCTCTCATTTCCATCTCCTTCCTTCCTTCCCTCCTTCCTTTCTTCATCTCATTCCCACCTTCCTCACATTTCCATCTCCTTCCTTCCTTCTCTCCGTTCTTCCTTCCTTCCTCTCATTCCGACCTTCCTCTCATTTCCATCTCCCTCCCTTCCTTCCTTCCTTCCTTCCTTCCTTCCTTCCTTCCTTCCTTCCTTCCTTCCTTCCTTCCTTCCTTCCTTCCTTCCTATGCCTGAGGTGCCTGGGACTGCATCGTCCTCAGCCCCCTGGCTTTTCCAAACATGCTAAGGGAGATGTGTCAATCCCTATCGGGACGGTCCTGCTTCCAACTTCTCCAAACCGTGTGATGATGGGGCCACAACAGGGCTGAGAAACGGCTATTATTGACTTGCTGTGGGTAGGTGGGTGGGTGCTGAAAATGGTGTCTGCTGAAATTGTGTCTTGTCTCCAACCAGTCCAGACGGACGTGCGACTCCTGGACTCTTATTTTGCTGTAAGTTATGAGAAGCCGGGCAAAGTTGGAATTGTCATCCAATCTTGCCTGTATAGAGGCGAGCTATTTCCTCACTCCGGAGGCTTCGTCTTGCAAGGAATATTAGCTCAATCTTTTCTGATAAACGGCTCGTGATCCGTTCTCCGCAGCCCCAGGAGAGAGAAAAAGGCGACTTGTCTCTCTTTTTTTTAATTTCCTTTTTGGTGGCACTGTTTGTGCCTTGTCTGGGGGGGGGGGGGAGCCCAAATCCAGAGATGGTTATCTGGGAAGACTTGAGAAGACTGCATTGGCGAAAAAGGACGAGCTATAACTGAAGGCAGAGTAATATGCTTTAATACATTTGGTCATTATAAAAAAAAAAAAGTTTTGGGTGTGCATGATTCTTTGTGTAAGTCTGCGCCTGATTCAATGGCAAAGAGGCCAATCTGAAGCTCCGAACAGACCATTTTTTATTAATTTTTTTTTGCAAAATCTGGGCCAGAAGGATCGAAACGTTTCTGGAGTTCCAAGCTGGCAGGATGCCAAGCAGGGAGGCAGAAAAGTCAGACTCTTCCCCAGGCAATGTGTACATTGGGGACAACGTTATGGGAATGTGGCATGATGTCACCCTGGCAATTTTTTTCCAAGCAGGCAGTCCCCCAATGTGAGGCAAAGAGTCTGCGAAATAGAGGGATGTCATGCATGTGATGGGTGACCTTGCCTTGATGCCATCGTGGCAGCAATACCATCTTTTGAACCAAAGCTTGGAAGTCCCAATGTTTGGAAGAAGGAAGGAAGTGAACTATAGGAGTCAATGAAGAGGAAGAGGAAGTGTTCTGAACTACGCTTCCCTAGAAAGTAACAGTACAAACTTAGTCCCGGCAAACCTCTTTATTTCATACGGCTGTAAATTATTTTTATTTACAGTCCGCAAGGCTCGATAAACAGTCTTTCAGAGGAAGGTTATCAACACCCCAGCTATCTCACGTGGAACGCTGCCAAGAGAGCTAATTTCCAGACGCAGGGCAAGGCCAAACTTGGCACAGAGTCACAAACAAGTTTCAAATCTTGAATCGGCCAGATGAACTAATTGCTTCCTGCAAAAGCTCACGTCCCGTTCGCTTCTCTTTTATGTCTTATGGGAGGAGCCAATCATCTCCAAGCCTTACTCCCAAGTCGACCCTGTTTCCTTAATTGTTCCTGTCTCCTGGCAGCTCTGCGCATGAGCACACTGGGAACAGGCTCCCGCTGTTCTTCTACCTCGCTGCTGTCAGACTCCGGAAACTCCGGAGGCAGCAAAGAACTACCAGATGGCCTTGGCCCCCTCTCTGCCTCCAATGCAGAGCCCTTGTCCGAGCCTTGCCCAGACTCCAGGACTGGCCCACGTTCCTCCCCAACCTCCTCACTGTCCGAATTTTCCAGCTCTGCTGGCTGCTGGCAGGCCACAAAAGCAAGGGATGTCATGAACATAGCAATGACATCAACTGATGCTGTCATGAGATCAATACAGTCTTCGTTTTCCAAAACTAGGAGGTCCCCAAAGTCCAGGAGAAAGCAAAGAATTAAAATAGAAGGGTCTGCGAAAGTAGGAGACAGGAATGTCGGTGCACATTGTGCTGACAGCATCTTGATGCCATCAAAACATTAACAAGGTCTAGGGAGGCCACCAACTGTTGTGACCCAGGCTCAAGTAGTTAGTATTAAATACAAACAGTTCCAAAACAAACAGACTTTATTAGAACAGCTGAGAATTAACTCATTCTCAGCGTAGTCCAAACTAAATTAAAACAAATTCTTCAAAACACCATTCCTTAGTTTATCACTGACCTTGGGATAATTAGGCAAACTGCCAAAGGCAAAAGTTCAGAAGCAGAAGACGCCGACAAGAAATGAATACAGTGAAACAAGAAGCAAATCTCTCAACGTTGTTTTCCGACAAAGAGCCCAAGAGCCATTGCTGGTCTTTTAAGCCTTATGGGAGGGGCCAATCATCTCTTGGCCTTACTCCTGAGTCGTCCTCTCTGCTTTATCTGCTCTTGCCTTCTGGCAGCTCTTCTCATACGTGCACTAGGAACAGGCTCCTCCTGTTCCTCTGCCTCTCTACTGTCAGCCTCTGGAGGCTCTGGAGTCCGTGCATCACTCCCCGATGGCCTTGGTCCCATCTCTGCCTCCGACGCAGAGCCCTCATCCGGGCCTTCCCCAGCCTCCAGGACTGGCCCACGTTCTTCCTCAGCCTCATCACTGTCTGACTCCACTGCCAGGCTGCGGACAGACCATAACACCAACCTTCAGGAGAAACAGGGAAGCAAACTATAGGGTTCTACAGAACGGTGGAGCCAGGGATGTCATGCACATTGCAGTGAAATCATTTGATGCCATCACGCCATCCACACCATCCCCCCCCCCACCCCAATGGAGGCCTCCAACGTTCAGGAGATCCAGGCAAGCAAGCCATAATTTATTTCTTAGTTTCTCCTGAACGTTGCGAATCTGCTAGCTTTGGTGAAAAAAAAGGTAGCGTTGATGTTTTGGTGTCCTCAGATGATGTCAACACAAAGTTAGCATCCACAGCCTGCCGTGTTCTAATAACGGCATAAGAATATCGTTGGAGTCATATATTTAAGTCTGAGGACAGACTATCCCAGGTTTTGCACTTGTGACCCCCGTTCTGGTGGTTCTTTCTGCTGACTGCTCTTCTTTGTTTTTTTCTCTGCATAAAAAGAATCAGGCAGAAGGTTTACAGATTACAGAATGGCAGAGTTGGAAGGGACCTTGTAGGTCATCTAGTCCAACCCCCCTCCTAAGCAGAAGACCCTACACCATTTCTGACAAATGGCAGTCCAATCTCTTCTTGAAAGCCTCCAGGGATGAAGCTCCTACAACTTCCAAAGGCGACTTCTTTGGAACCATGGGTTGATTGCTCTCACTGTCAGAAAATTTCTCCTTATTTCTAGGTTGAATCTCTCCTTGATCAGTTTCCATCCATTATTCCTTGTCTGGCCTTTGGGTGCTTTGGAAAATAGCTTGACCCCCTCCTCTCTGTGGCAGCCCCTCAAATATTGGAAGACGGCTCTCATGTCTCCCCTGGTCTTTCTCTTCACTAGACTAGCCATGCCCAGTTCCTGCAACCGTTCATCATATGCTTGAGCCTCCAATCCCCTAATCATCCTGGTTGCTCTTCTCTGCACTTTTTCTACAGTCTCAACATCTTTTTTATAGTGTGGTGACCAAAACCGGATGCCGTATTCCAGATGTGGTCTTGATTTAGCTGATATTAGAAATGTTGGGCACATGAGACAAGTTGGAACTGTGATTGGCTTCTGCTTTTGATCCTAGGGCGTTAACCCGAAAATGAAAGGGAGCAGAGTCTAAATATTTATCTGCGTGTTCAAACAGTTCTTTGGAAAGGGTAGCTCAATTGGGCAGCCTGAAGGAAGGCAATTCTGTTTTTTTGGTGGAGGGGAAGTTGGTTTTCATCCACCATTAGACATGTTCAGGAGCACAGGATTGTTTTTGACACGAGGTAATCTTCGACTTACAACAGTTTGTTTAGTGGCCAGTTATGATAGCACTGAAGTTACAATAAGTTGAAAAACAAAGTAACTTAGGACCATTTTCCACACTTACGACCTTTGGAGCATCCCAGCGGTCATGTGATCAAAATTCAGACGCTTTGCAACTGGCTCATATTTATGACAGTGACAGTAACCCAGGGTCCTGTGATTCCCCCTTTGTGACCTTATGACAAGCAAAGACAAAGGGGGAAGCCAGATTCGCTCAATGACCATGTTGCTGATTTAGCAACTGCAGTTATTGACTTAACAACGGCGGCAAGAAGGGCCGTAAAACGGGGCAAAACTCAACAAATGTTTCACTTAGCAACAGAACTAAGTGATATTGGGCTCAATTGTGCTTGTAAGTTGACGACTATAATTATGCAGACAGAATCAGGTTTATTATTGAATAGGCCTGAAAACTATTCATGACTTCATAAAGGTTTTCTTTCTTTTTTTTTTTTGGTATCTCTATGTGTGGGATGGAAGAGGGATACAAATCTTCAAGATTGGCCATTATTCCCAGCAAAGACAGGTATCATTCTACATGCCGACGACTAAAGTCTTTTCAAGAATGAGAAGGACAGAGATTTTAACGATTAACAATTTGCCGACAAGAGCCTTGGTAGTACAGTGGTCTAAGGCACCCTGTTATTAAGCTGGTTATTAAGACCAGATGCCTGCAATTACTGCAGGTTCAAATCTCTCCAAGGCTCAAGGTTGACTCAGCCTTCCATCCTTTCTAAGGTAGGTAAATTGAGGACCCAGTTGTGGGGGCAATAAGCTGACTTTGTATAAATATACAAAAGGATGAAGGCTATTGCTTAACGCACTGTAAGCCGCCCTGAGTCTCCGGAGAAGGGCGGCATATAAATCAAAATTAAAAAAAAAAAAAAGATTCACCCATCACACTCAATCCTTAGCGAACCCCGTTAGGTTTTTCGGATCGGAGGTACGAAATCAGGCCGTACAAATTTGACTTCACAACGTCGGCCTTTAAATCTGTCTCTGGCTTCGTGCCAGGGTCAACCCTGGTCATCGTAACTCATCCCCACCACCACAAAGCGCGGTTCAAGCCAAAACCCAAGCCAACCCTCGCCGGACTCTTTAAGGGACTTGAGCATTTCTTCAGAACTGGCGGCAAGCGGAAGGATCTAAGGTGGTTTGGGGGCCTTCCTTTCCCTCGGCACTCTAGGAAAATCAAACCTTTAGGAAAGCCGAAAGCTGGGAAATCGAGTGAAGAAAAGTAGAAAGGCGGCTATGGGGCATGCGTTTTTCGAGCGCCTTCATTTCAGCACCTGGACAGCTCCCGTAGCTAGACTCCCATCTTTCCAAGCCTCTTCCCTTAGCCAACTTGTTCTTCATCCGTTTGTCTCCTCCCTTGGTCCTTCCCCAAGCCTTCCGTGGCTCGCGTGTCCCATCCTCCGTGTTTCCTTCCCCCCCACACCTTTTCTTTTCCAGCGTCCCCACCTCCACCCCAGGGCTCCTTGAAGGCTCCAAGCTTAAAACACACAAGCAGGTGGGGAGGCGACGTGGAGAAAGAGAGAGAAAAAAAGGGGGGAGGGTGGGAAGGGAAGGAAGGAAAGGCTTGGCTCTCCAAAGACGCTCCCCCCACCCTCTTCGATCGCCGAGCCTTGGAGAAGGGGCGGATCCTTCCTCTCCCTTGCCCGTTATTGATACGGGGCTTCGTTGGGTACCCTTTGCGGAGTCGGGTGGAGCTGGCATCGCTGATTGGCTTCCCGATCGTCAGCTGGCTCTGTGCATTTTTTTTTTTGCATTTTTTTTTTTTTTTTTGGAAGGGGCGAGGTTCACTAACCGGTTGCTTTTGACGTTTGCATTTCGCTTTCTCCAAGGCTGTCGGCGACGACCCCCCTCTCCCTACCCAGCCAGCCAGCCAGCCGCCCCCGTCCCCGGCCAGGAGAAAAGCCTTGGGAACCCGGAGCAGAAGAGCATCTCTCGTAACCTCAGGAAACAGGAGGAAGAGGAGAAGGAGAAGAAGAAGAAGAAGGAGAGAGAGGCCCACGCAAGCTAAGTAGCTTCCCAACCCCTTCTGGATCTCCCTTCGCCAGTCTCTGCGGCTCGCCCCCCAGCTCCGGCGGGGGGAGCCCGGCTGCCTTCTTGGCGTGCCGCGCCATGCTGGGGTGGAGGAAAAGAGGCTCCCGGGTGGGAAGTTGATGCGGCTCGGCTCGGCTTCCAGCCGGAGCTGGGAGACCCCAGCCTCGCCTCCGCCTTGGGCGCTTGGCGGCCTCGCTGAGCCTCGCCCCTGAGCGGCGGCGGCGCCTTGAATCCTCCCCGCCGCCGCTTCCAGAGCCGAGCCGCAGCCCGCCCGCCCGCCTTCGCCACCACCAGCCAGAGAGGAGCAGCAACAGCAGCAGCAGAGCCCCGCCGCCAGCGCTACCACCAGAAGCCCAGGCTTCCTCCCTCCCTCCTGGCGCTGGGATGCGTCTTTGCAGCTCGGAGGGCCAGCACCGCGCGCTTGGAGAAGGGGCACCAGCATGGCTCGCTTCGGAGAGGACCTGCCCAGCCGCTATGGAGGTGGCGGCGCGGGGGCTCCTCCGGGGCCCGGCGGGGCCCGCGGCAGCAGCCGCCAGGGGCCCCCGGGACAACCGGGCCCTCCGCGACCCCAGATGTACAAGCAGACCAAGGCCCAGAGGGCCCGGACAATGGCTCTTTACAACCCCATTCCGGTCAAACAGAATTGTTTCACAGTCAACCGTTCCCTCTTCATCTTCAGCGAGGACAACGTGATCCGCAAATACGCCAAGCGCATCACGGAGTGGCCATATCCTTGTCGGAGCTGGGATCGTGGGGGTGGGGATGGGTGGGGAGGGGGAGCTCGGGGTTCTACACACACACACACACACACACACACACACACACACACAACACACACACTATCACACACACACACTCACACAGACTCACACACACGTATGCACGCCCCTTCTTTGCATCCCAGGGACCATCCCTCCTTCCTCCCTCCCTCCCCTCTCCCCATGGGACGCGCGTGGATGTGGGAAAGGAGGGCCACTGTCTCTTTCCTGGGTGTGGGCAGGAGGGCTCCAGCCTTGGAGATGGGCGTGTCGGCATGCTGGCCCCGAGGGGACCCTTCTAATCCGTGGCAGGCAACTGAGAGGGGGGGGGGCCGGGGGGTTTCTCCCAAACTTTTGGGGGAAGGGGAGCAGTAGAGATTTCGAGGGGTTTCTGGGAAAAGGGAGGCGGTTTGGAGGGGGGGAGGTCTCTCCATCCCTTCTCCAGCCCCTGAGCTGCTTCTGAGTCCCTCTTAGACTAGAAAAAAAACTGCTTTGCTACCTCTTTCTGCTTTGTTTCCTTTGCAAGGAAAGGAGGTTTTTTTGGGGTGGGTGGGTGGGGAGAATGCATGGGTGAGTTCCCCCCCTCCCATAGCAGGGTCTCCACCCGCATTGACCAGAAGTCCACTTTTGATTATGAGAATTGTTCTCCTAGAGATGCATCTGTTACATGTGGGCTGGGTGTGTTTATGGATGCTCCTGGGAGCTCAGACTTTTAAGAGGTTGCCCAAATGCCTATAGCGTTTCCCTTTTTCCATTCCCACTTGCTGCATTTTTGTTCATCCGTTTGCTACCCCTAGTCTAGGGCGGTTCTGGTTTAGATATACTCTGTCTGGTTTCCTTCCCCCACCCCCACCCCCCAGCCTTTTCAGAGTATTATTGGATTCCCATTCAACGCCCTGCTGAGGTTTGTTCCTTAGCTCATCCTAGCATGCTACATCAAGATGATCCAGACAGCTGTCTGATATTCGGAACAGAACAAGAATAAGAGAGTTGGAAGGAAACCTTAGAGGCCTTCTAGTCCCACCCCGATAACATTTCAGACAAGCTCAAGCAGGAAACCCGATAACATTTCAGACAAAAATGGTTCTCTAATCTCTTCTTGGAAACTTCCATTGATAGAGCATTCATAACTTCCGGAGGCAACTTCCATTCCACTGCTTTATTGTCCTCACTGTCAGGAAATTTCTCCTTAGTTCTAGGTTGCTTCTTTCCTTGGTTTGTTTCCATCCGTCGCTTCTTGTCTTGCCCTTCTGGCGTTTCGGAAAATAGATTTTTTCCCTCCCTCTTTCTCCCTTGAAATGAAGGAAGAAGCTGTTTTTTAATTTCTCCCTCCTCTGATCTCAGTTTGACTTTCCCCGTTTGTTTAGCAAGAGAGGGAAGGGGGGGTCTTCCCATTTTTCCCACTGCTGGCTTACCACCGACAAAATCCTAAACATTTTTGTTTTGTTGTTGTTGTTGCAAAAAATCAATATGCTGCAATCTTACATTTGCCCCTGGTGAGCTACAAGGCGATTTGGGATCTGCTGCTATTGCTAATTGTTTGCAGCCTGAGCTTTGTAGCTTCCTAAACCTGGATTTGTGGCTTAATGCAAGGTGGGAACGCAACCAACTAGCCGCCTCAGCCCGAAGAAACCTATGCGGAAACAAGCCACTTTGTTACGGGAGGCCATCGATTAGGGTTTTGTAAGCCGTGGTTTGTGTCTTGGTAGGATTTGCACTTTCTGTCCATGGTGGCTTAATCAACGGTCCGAACAGATCACAATTTTGGCCTGATGGTTAAATTCAGACTTTGTGAGGGTGGGGGGGAGGAGAAGAAATAGAGAGAGGGTGGAGAAAGATGATCTCCTTAAATTGGCCGCATCCTAACCATAAACCATATGCCTGTTTGAAATTGGATGCATGGGACTATCCCATTTAATAGCTAATTGAGAGACTGGCTGGTATTTTTGACCTGTGAGGATTATTATCCTTGGCAAATCTGTATTACTCAAACCAGAGTAATGTTAAATATCTCAGAAGTATTTCCCCTTAAAAAAAAAAAGACTTTTTTTTCCCTACCTCCTACTCAGCAGGCTTGAGAATTTCTGCCCAATTTCTCTGGCTGGCATTTTTTTTTTTTAAATTATTTTAGTACCATTTTGATCGGATCTTATTGCTTGTGGATGGGGGCGTTGTTGGTTGTGGTTTTCATCCATTGCAGCCTCCCTGGCTCCACCCTTCCACCCGATCTAAACACAGGCCGTCCTTGACTTACGACCACCACGGAGAACAACCTTTCTGTCGTTAAGCGAGACGGTTGCGAAGCGAGCTTCGCCCTATTTTACGATCTTTCTTGCTCCGGCGGTGAAAGGAAGCGCTGCCGTTGTTAAGTGAGGAACCAGGTTGTGAAGTGAATCTGGCTTCCCCCCGTGGGCTTGGCTTGCCGGACGGTCGCAAAAGGGGAAATCATGTGACTTCCTGGACGCAGCGACCGTCATAAACATAAACTAGTTGCCAAGCGTCCGAAGGTTGGCCGTGGGGGATGCTGCAATGGTTTGAAATGTGAAAAAATGGCGATGAGTCGCTTTCTTTTCACGGCCGCTGTCCCTTTGAGCGGTCAGTAAATGAACGGTTGTAAGTCAAGGACTACTTGTGACTATGAGCCTGGCTAGGTGGCTCAGTGACTAAGACGCTGAGCTTGTCGATCAAAAAAGGTCAGCGGTTCGGCGGTTCGACTCCTTAGTACAGGGCTCCTGCATGAGCAGGAGGCTGGACTACAAAATATGCGTCACAACTGCCAATGTGCGACACGCGATTTATTGAGTTTTTCAACCCCTGGGTAGGCCAACCATGGATAAATCCAAGAAAATAAAAGTTTCAGAAGAAAACAGAACGTTGAATTCAACTACATTTGCTAGTTTTGTGGCCGCTCAAGAAATAGTCAGGCACCGGAAGGGTTTTGTGGCTCCCGGTGTTTTCTTTTCTGTGGGAAATGGCTCCAAATGGCTCTTTTGAGTGTTTAAGGTTGCAGGCCCCTGATCTAAACGAAGGACGCGCAGCCAGAGAAACTGCAGAATTTCTCAATGAAAGGCAGAGCGACCTACCGTACTTAATTCTTGTCTGCCCCCTCACTAGATAAACGCAAAGCTTTTCTCACGTTCCCCTTAAGCCTTTCACAGAGATTCATCCCTCCTTTTGACACCCATTTTCAATCCAGACGCTCCTTCGTTGGGCGCCAAGAGAAAAATGCCTGCATTTATCTTTCTGCCTGGCTGGATTTTGGACAGAGGAAGGAGCTGAAATGGTCAAACAACCCCCCCCCCCCGCATTTCTCTTAGCTAGCCAGTTTTGGAGCCCGCCCACTCCTTTACGAAGGAGGGCAGAGTTGGTCTTATTGAAGTCAAAATTTTGGTCACCGTACTACAAAAAAAAAAAAAGATGTTGAGACTTTGGAAAAAGTGCAGAGAAGAGCAACTGAGTTGATCAAAGGCCTGAAGACTATAACAATATGAAGAACAGCTGCAGGACTTGGGTTGGGCTAGCTCGTCTAAAGAAAAGAAGAATTAGGAGCGACATGATAGGAATCTTCCAGTATTTGAGGGGCTGCCACAAAGAAGAAGGGGGTCAAATTATTCTCCAAAGCATCTGAAGGCAGGACAAGTCATCCAACAATGGATGGAAACCAATTAAGGAGAGAAGCAACCTAGAACTAAGGAGAAACTTCCTAACGGTGAAAACAATAAAGCGGTGGAACAGTTTGCTTCCAGAAGTTGTGGGCACTCCATTACTGGAGGTTTTCAAGAAGAGACAAGACAGTCATTTATCTCAAATGATATAGGTTCTCCTCCTTGAGCAGGGGGCTGGACTAGAAGACCTCCAAGGTCCCTTCCAGCTTATTCTGTTCTGTTCTGTTCAATTCTATTCTATTCTGTTCTGTTCTGTTCTCTTCTGTTCTGTTCTGTTCGGTTCGGTTCTATTCTGTTCTTATTGCTTGTTCTATTCTATTCTATTCTATTCTATTCTATTCTATTCTATTCTATTCTATTCTTATTGCTTGTTCTATTCTATTCTATTCTATTCTATTCTATTCTATTCTATTCTATTCTTATTGCTTGTTCTATTCTATTCTATTCTATTCTATTCTATTCTATTCTATTCTTATTGCTTGTTCTGTTCTATTCTATTCTATTCTATTCTATTCTATTCTATTCTTATTGCTTGTTCTGTTCTATTCTATTCTACTCTGTTATTATTGCTTGTTCTATTCTATTCTATTCTATTCTATTCTTATTGTTTGTTCTATTCTATTCTATTCTATTCTTATTGTTTGTTCTATTCTATTCTATTCTATTCTATTCTGTTCTTATTGCTTGTTCTATTCTATTCTATTCTATTCTATTCTTATTGTTTGTTCTATTCTATTCTATTCTATTCTATTCTATTCTGTTCTTATTGTTTGTTCTATTCTATTCTATTCTATTCTATTCTATTCTATTCTTATTGTTTGTTCTATTCTATTCTATTCTATTCTATTCTGTTCTTATTGCTTGTTCTATTCTATTCTATTCTATTCTATTCTGTTCTTATTGCTTGTTCTATTCTATTCTATTCTATTCTATTCTATTCTATTCTATTCTATTCTTATTGCTTGTTCTATTCTCTTCTCTTCTCTTCTCTTCTCTTCTCTTCTCTTCTTATTGCTTGTTCTGTTCTATTCTATTCTACTCTGTTATTATTGCTTGTTCTATTCTATTCTATTCTATTCTATTCTTATTGCTTATTCTATTCTATTCTATTCTATTCTATTCTATTCTTATTGCTTGTTCTCTTCTCTTCTCTTCTCATTGCTTGTTCTGTTCTATTCTATTCTACTCTGTTATTATTGCTTGTTCTATTCTATTCTATTCTATTCTATTCTTATTGTTTGTTCTATTCTATTCTATTCTATTCTTATTGCTTATTCTATTCTATTCTATTCTATTCTTATTGCTTGTTCTCTTCTCTTCTCTTCTCATTGCTTGTTCTGTTCTATTCTATTCTACTCTGTTATTATTGCTTGTTCTATTCTATTCTATTCTATTCTATTCTTATTGCTTGTTCTATTCTATTCTATTCTATTCTATTCTATTCTACTCTACTCTATTCTATTCTTATTGCTTGTTCTCTTCTCTTCTCTTCTCTTCTCATTGCTTGTTCTGTTCTATTCTATTCTACTCTGTTATTATTGCTTGTTCTATTCTATTCTATTCTATTCTATTCTTATTGTTTGTTCTATTCTATTCTATTCTATTCTATTCTATTCTTATTGCTTGTTCTCTTCTCTTCTCTTCTCATTGCTTGTTCTGTTCTATTCTATTCTACTCTGTTATTATTGCTTGTTCTATTCTATTCTATTCTATTCTATTCTTATTGTTTGTTCTATTCTATTCTATTCTATTCTATTCTTATTGCTTATTCTATTCTATTCTATTCTATTCTATTCTACTCTACTCTATTCTATTCTTATTGCTTGTTCTCTTCTCTTCTCTTCTCTTCTCATTGCTTGTTCTGTTCTATTCTATTCTACTCTGTTATTATTGCTTGTTCTATTCTATTCTATTCTATTCTTATTGCTTGTTCTATTCTATTCTATTCTATTCTATTCTATTCTATTCTATTCTATTCTATTCTTATTGCTTGTTCTATTCTATTCTTATTGCTTGTTCTATTCTATTCTATTCTATTCTACTCTACTCTATTATATTCTTATTGCTTGTTCTCTTCTCTTCTCTTCTCTTCTCATTGCTTGTTCTGTTCTATTCTATTCTACTCTGTTATTATTGCTTGTTCTATTCTATTCTATTCTATTCTATTCTTATTGCTTATTCTATTCTATTCTTATTGCTTGTTCTATTCTATTCTATTCTATTCTATTCTATTCTATTCTATTCTATTCTATTCTTATTGCTTGTTCTATTCTATTCTTATTGCTTGTTCTATTCTATTCTATTCTATTCTACTCTACTCTATTATATTCTTATTGCTTGTTCTCTTCTCTTCTCTTCTCTTCTCTTCTCATTGCTTGTTCTGTTCTATTCTATTCTACTCTGTTATTATTGCTTGTTCTATTCTATTCTATTCTATTCTATTCTTATTGCTTATTCTATTCTATTCTTATTGCTTGTTCTATTCTATTCTATTCTATTCTATTCTATTCTTATTGCTTATTCTATTCTATTCTTATTGCTTGTTCTATTCTATTCTATTCTATTCTATTCTATTCTATTCTTATTGCTTGTTCTCTTCTCTTCTCTTCTCATTGCTTGTTCTGTTCTGTTCTGTTCTATTCTACTCTGTTATTATTGCTTGTTCTATTCTATTCTATTCTATTCTATTCTATTCTATTCTATTCTATTCTATTCTATTCTATTCTGAACTTCCAACTCGGGATTGGGGTTAGGTTGCTAAGGAGAGTCTTTTCTCTCTGTGCGTCGCTTGATCTGTACGTGTAGCACGAAGCAATTCCCCAGGAGGGGCCTGTTGTTTTTCCTTTGATCTGAAATCACCAAGATAATAATTCTCTCGCCCAACGAGCAACAGGCTTTCCTCTTAACAACCTAGTGCGGTTGCAGGTTGCGTTGTCCTTTCTTACCCAGCTGAAACACTGGGGATATAAGTGAGCTCGAGAAAGCAGAGAGCTCAGCCAGCTAGAATTCACAACAGCTAAGAGGATGGTCGAAGGGGAAAAAAAAAAAACCAGTAGAAACATATCTATGGAGATTCTCAGTCATCCAAGTCAGGGTTGTCCCCGAAGTGCTTTTTCAAAGAGGCAACTGGACTTGCTTGGTTTTTCTTTGAAGACGATTCGCTTCTCATCCAAGAAGCTTCTTCAGCTCTGACTTCGTTGGCGGGGAATGGTAGGATTTTTATTCCTTGCGGACAGCTGGTTACTTGCATTCTTTTAGAGGATACAGATAAACCTCCAAGTGGCCTCAAGGACTCTCTAAAAGGATGCAAATGACCAGCTGTCTGGAAGGAATATAAATTCCTTCCATTCCCCACCATCCGGTCAGAGCTGAAGAAGCTTCTTGGATGAGAAGCGAAACATCAAAGAGGAGGGGAAGATATCAGAGAACCGAAAAAGCTTCTTGGATGAGAAGCGAAAACGCCTTCAAAGAAAAACCAGAAAGTCCTGTTGCCTCTTTGAAAAAGCGCTTTTGGGACAAGAGTAAGGATAGGTTCCAAAATGGCTTCAGCCGATTTTGAAGCAGGATGAAATTAAGACCTCACAGCAACGAGAACAGTCCATGTTGCAAAATTGTCTGTGGGCCTCTTCTCTTTTTAGAGAGGGTGAATGGGGAAAGCAAAAACTGGTTGAATAATCCGGACAATATCGAATCAATAGTGTAGAAGTCAGGGTTAGACAAAGAGCAAGGAGACATAGAATGGAATGGAATGGAATGGAATAGAATAGAATAGAATAGAATAGAATAGAATAGAATAGTACAGAAGAGAACAAGCAATAAGAATAGAATAGAATAGTACAAGCAATTAGTAGAATAGAATAGAATAGAATAGAATAGAATAGAATAGAATAGAATAGAATAGAATAGAATAGAATAACAGGGTTGGAAGGGACCTTGGAGGTCTTCTAGTCCAACCCCCTGCCCAGGCAGGAAACCCTAAACCACTTCAGACAAATGGGTATCCAATCTCTTCTTAAAAACTTCCAGTTTTTAGAGCATTTACAACTTCTGGAGGCCAGTTGTTCCACTGGTTAATTGTTCTCACTGTCAGGAAATTTCTCCTTAGTTCTAGGTTGCTTCTCGCCTTGATGAGTTTCCACCCATCGCTTCTTGTCCTACCCTCAGGAGCTTTGGAGAATAGCTTGACTCCCTCTTCTTTGTGGAAGCCCCTGAGATATTGGAACACTGCTATCATATCACCCCTAGTCTTTCTTTTCATTAAATGTTCTCCTTGGTTGTCTTCTGCTCTCTGCTCATCTGCTTGAAGTCCCATGGGGTTCCATGTTGGAATGTTCTACCTGGACAAGAAGGTCCATTGGAAAAGCCATGGCTTTCCCCTCTTATGAGATTGATCTCTCCAAGTTGGATCAGAAATGGAGGACATTTTTCTCCAAGCTTCACGGGCTTAATTTTATGCTGTGTTTTTGACACGGAGGCCTTTGCGTAGTGAGTTCAGAATAGGAACTCAAAACCGTGGGAATTTCTTCTCAGAGCCCATAGAACAAACTTAAGCCTGTGAGAAATGAACGTGGCGATCGTGGTTTGTAAGTCACAATCATTACTAGATGTTGTCCGTGTGATCATATTTGTGTGTGTTGGGTGAATCCGGCCACTTCTAGCTCACTTCCAAAACTTAGGGGGGAAAATATGTTAAACAAATCAAGATTTAAAAGGAGCTCGAAGCTTGGTTAACTTGTTCTTGCGTTCCGCTACTACCTAACTTTCATAAAGAATGTTGATATCTTTCCACAGCTTGTAAACTCTGAAGAATTTGCTTTTAATTGCTCATATTATCCATCAGTTATCAGCTTGCGAAGATCATCTCTGAGAACAAACCTGGTGTGAATTTAGAGGTTTTAGAATTTTGGAGAGGGCAGACCAGGTTAAGTAAAATCCCACCTTAATTTAACAATAACCTTGACGATCACTAAGTGTTGTATCTTTTTATTCTCGATGAATGTATTTTATTCTCCTTATGTACACTGAGAGCATATGCACCAAAGACAAATTCCCTGTGTGTCCAATCACACTTGGCCTATAAAGAATTCTATTCTATTCCATATAATATAATAGCTGCAGGAGAAACTTTTGATCACTCCTTTTATTGGCTTAATCAGCCAAGAGATCCTGAACAATCAAAAGCAGATTCTCTTCTTTTTTCCCCTTCTTCTTCACTCTTCTCCAAAGCAGAGAAAACCTCTTGTATGATTAGACAAGATCTTTATTTGAAGTAATCAACCAAAAGCTAACTGTAAGCTTTTATATGTACTTGGTCTTTAGAATGGATTTGAGAAAATCGGAATCATTGATCGAGATTCAGTATGGGAAAAATGAATGCTGCTGGTGGCCTTATTAACATTATGAGTTTTTTCCTTAACCGTTGCCTTCACTCCATTTGAATATATGATTCTGGCTACGATTATAGCCAATTGCATTGTTTTGGCTCTGGAGCAACATCTCCCTGATGGAGATAAGACACCTATGTCAGAGAGGCTGGTGAGTATCAACTGTTTTCCTTCCTTCCTTCCTTCCTTCCTGAATGAATGAATGAATGAATGAATGAATGAATGAAAAGCAGTGCAGGCACCCTTGGCCACTGTAGCAATTGACGAAGAACAAGATAATCTGAGAATGAAGTATTACACTGAGAACGTAGGCACTTCTATTCACCTCCATTCCATTCCATTCCATTCTGAGCTGTGGTGGCGCAGTGGTTAGAATGCAGCATTGCAGGCTAATTCTGCCGACTGCCAGGGGTTCGATCCTCACTGGCTCAAGCACTGTGAAGTGGTATATAAGTCTAATTGCTAATTCTATTCTATTCTATTCCATTCCATTCTATTCCATTCCATTCCTTCTCTTATTCTATTCTATTCTTTTCTATTCTGTTCTGTTCTGTTCTGTTCCGTTCCATTCCATTCCATTCCATTCCTTCTCTTATTCTATTCTATTCTATTCTATTCTATTCTATTCTGTTCTGTTCTGTTCTGTTCCGTTCCGTTCCGTTCCGTTCCGTTCCGTTCCATTCCCTATTCTATTCTATTCTATTCTATTCTATTCTATTCTATTCTATTCTATTCCATTCCATTCCATTCCATTCCATTCCATTCCATTCCATTCCATTCCATTCCACCCCACCCCATTTTTTTTTTTTTTGGCCAATCTATAGACTGGTAACATTGCTGTCCTTTTCTTCCTCCTTCCCAGGATGACACTGAACCGTATTTCATTGGAATATTCTGCTTCGAAGCGGGCATCAAGATTATTGCGTTGGGTTTTGTTTTTCACAAAGGATCTTATCTCCGCAACGGCTGGAACGTGATGGATTTTGTGGTTGTGCTTACGGGGTAAGTCACTTTTCTCTCTCTCTCTCTTCCTGCCCCTCCACCCCTCTCTCTTTCGCTTCTCTCTCCCTCCCTCCCTCCCTCCCTCCCTCCCTCTCTCTCTCTCTCTCTCTCTTTCCTTAATGAAATTTGGTGATGGCGTTTATGTGCATCAAAGGAAGGACGGGAAGAGATTAGATGGTTACAGCGAAGCTACAAGCTCCGTTTAGACAGCTCCGCTTTTGAAAAGAAGTGCACATTGTCACCGAGAACGTCGAAGTACTTTGGTATCTGTTGACGGGGGCACTTAAGGCGAGCTGATGCCGCTCGCTCAAGAGAAAAAAAGGACGGTTACGATTATTATTTTTTGTAACACGCTCTCGATTGAACGCGACAGGACGGCTTGGTAACGAGGAAGTCATAACGAGGACTGGGGGGAAACCCCGGCGTTCCTTAAACCGAGCCCTTTCATTTTTCCCTGGCGAAAATTGACCTGGCGTTGGCAATGCTCTCGTGTCCAAACGAGCAGAGGCTCTGAAGGATGAGGAGAAAATGGGGATGAGGTTGGTTATGGGAAATGCGGGCAACCCTTGATTTACGACGGTTCATTGAGTGACCATTCAAAGGGTCTACAGCACCGGATAACGTGACTTACGACCAGTGATGGGATTCAATTAATTGAACAGCTGGTTCTCTGCCTTAATGACCGGCTGGGTGGGCGTGGCCAAGGTGGGTGTGACCAGCGGTGTGTGACAGGCAGCACTTGGGCTCCTGCACCCGCCTTGAGAGTGAAAATGGGCGATGGGGGGGAGTGCACCCCATTTTGGGCCTAGGAGGCCTCTCTGAAGCCCCCCCATGCCCCATTTAGGGCCTAGGAGGCCTCCCTACCTCCTAGGTTGTATGTTATTATCTTATTTTACTGTGCCAAAAAGAGTTGGGAATTGAAGTTTTTTTTCCCCTTCTTCTTCTCCTCTCCTTTACCTTTTACGTCTTCCTCTTCCCCTTTTCCTCCCCTATTTTCCCCTTATTTTCCTGTTTTTTTTTTCTTTGTATCTCTGTATTTGATCTTTCAATCAACTAATTAAAAAAAGATGTGTAGAAGCAAAATGGATCCTTTACGCCCATAAATGTATTGGGCCAAAAAGAAAGGTTGCAAATTAACAGGGAAGCTCCAAAGCTTAACCTCTGTCAAATAGATAGACGAAAATGTGGGTATTACACCATCTTTTGAGGACCCAAATTGTTGGGAGCAAGAGGCTGATTCTGTAAACTGCTTAGAAAGGGCTGTAAAGGCCTGTGAAGCACTATATAAGTCTAAGGGCTTTTGCTATTGCTATTTTCCTTTGTATGCTGTTTTCTCCGGTTTGGTGCCTTTGCATAACACTTGACTTTTGGTAAACAAGTATCCTAACGGTTTTCTTTGGAAAAAGATTTGGCTTGTCTTTTCCTTCTGATAAGGTGCAATTGGCCTCAAATCATCTGCCAGACGTGACATCCAAGGCGCAGAACTAGAATTCACAGTCTTCCAGTCTCTAGCCTGGTGATGTTGTGGCCTGTTGGCCACTGCCCCCCCCCAAGCAGCTGAATCAGAGGAGGAGGAGTAGGCGTGGGAATCAGGGTCAGCCTCAGGGCAACCTGGGAGCTCCAGGGGGGAAGAGAGAATGGAGTTGGCAGAGAGAGAGAGACAGAGGTGGAGCCTGGACTGTCCGTCAGTCCTCAGATGGAGAGTCAATAGCCCCCAGGTCTGGAGGTGGCTGATGATGAAGAGGAAGAACAGATGGGTCCAGTGCCTGACACATAGATGCACAGAAGGCAGAGGAAAGGAGAGCAGTGGAAATCTATGGGCCGGTTCTTGAAAAGGAAGAACCACTGCTGCTAGCGAAGCCCCAGCCTAGCTCTGGGGATAAAAGGCAGGAGGTGGAGATGAATAGATGTGGCAGACAATTATTCATCTCCCTGCCGGACAGACTTGTTAGCCTGCTTTGAGAGAGAAACTTTTTGCCAGGGCTGCCGGCGCTCCTAATAAAGGAATATTTGAGTTAACTTCAGAGGGTTTGTCGTGTTTGGGGAGCTGGGTCAGAACAGGGGCTTTGAACCTCTGTACCTACCCAGCTCCTTTGGATTCCTACCCTTCAATCGAATAGATTTCCCAGGTGTGCTTGTGGTCACCAGGAACCAGGAAGTCTGCATTTTGGCCTGGTTCGGGTGAAGCCGCACTTTCATTGCATTCAAATGAAAAGCAGGTAACCCATCCAATAAAGGAATAAATGAAATCTATCCGGACGCCTGAAAACTCACTCATCCAACCAACCAGGTCAATGTTCTCCATGGAAAATGTACCTTCTTCTTCTGGTTTTCTTCCATAAATACAAAGTCAAAAGTTTACCCGCGTTTGCAGAATCACGGACCAGGATGGGATGTTAATACTGTATTTCTCTGAAAATAAGACCCTGTCTTATGTTTTTTTTGAATCCCGAAATAAGCACTTGGCTTTATTTTCTGGAAGATCTTATTATTTTGGGATGCGTGGAGCAGGACGGGCTCCACTTGCCGTCTTACCTGATTTTCCAGCTCTGTCTCCCTAACCCTAACCAGAGGAAATGGTGGGGACCGGCTGCGCATGTGTTTAAATATTTTCAGAGAGGGCTTATTTTCGGGGATAGGGCTTATTTTAGCGCATGCGATCAAAAGCCCAATTGGGCTTATTATCAGGGGAGGTCTTATTTTCGGGGAAACACGGTAATAGAAAGGTGTGTGATGTGGGCCGTTTGGATGTTGTTTTTTCTACCCCTTGCCTGGGCAATCTTAAAAGTGTTTTTGATCAAAGGTAGAATTGCACCGAGCTTGATTAGGCGGCTGGCATAAGAAATCCAGCCTCTGCATTGCTGATGATACGAGTATTCCTTTGAAGTACAAGTCGGTTAATGTCAGGACATTTGCGTCTCCTGGCGCCTCTCACTGGGTTGCATTGAAATTGTCTTGTAGACGAGGTTCCCGCTAAGGAACCAGTGGGAGCAAAACTGCTTCCCTCTTTATCTATTTATTTATTTATTTTTTGGTGGCTGCTGTGACATTTCTTGACAATGAACCTCCACAGGGAAGAGGTTGTCTGTCAGCGTCGGACTGCTTCCTTTTTTCCAGCTTCGTTCAGATGGAAAAACGTCAGGAAGCGTCTCCTCGTCCTCTCCTTCCATCACGGATGAATGGGAGATCTGGAGGCAGAGGGCTTCATCCCACAACTTGGATTGAACCGTGTTGAGTTTGTAAGAGGCGGGCGTGGTGTCTGATAGGTTAAGACGGCGGGGCTTGTTGACCAGAAGGTTGGCAGTTTTGAGACCCAAGCACCGCGTGATAGGGTGAGCTCCTGTTCCTGCCTCAACTCCTGCCAATCTAGCATGCAAATGCGAGTAGATAAATAGGTACCACTTTGAAGGATCCTTGGTGCTCTCTGAGCTTGGTTGTTTTCTTGCAGATGTTTCATTATCCAAACTAGCTAATGTCACCAGTGCTGGAAGGGAGAGAGAGCAAACCCCATTCTCTTCTAGCACTGATGATGTTCCCTAGCTGGGTAATGAAATGTCTGCAAGTAAACAAGCAAACTCAGAGAGTACCAAGGACCCCATAGTTGTCATCTTCTTCTTCTTCCTCCTCCTCCTCTTCCTCTTCCTCCTCCTCTTCCAACCTCACTCCCTTCTAGCACTGATAATGTTACCTAGTTTGGTTAATGAAATGCCTGCAAGAAAACCACCAAGCTCAGAGAGCGCCAAGGACGCTTCATTTCAACCCTGAGCTACAAATATTCTCCTTTGTAGATACCACCTTGGTGGGAAGGTAACAATGTTCTGTGCTCCTCAGCAAATAAATCATGCCAGCTACATGACTGCAGAAAAGAAGCTTGAACAATGATTTGCCCTAAGGCCTAGATAGTATGAGGATTCCTTCCTTGGACAGGAGGTTGGACTAGAAGACCTTCAAGGACCCTTCCAAACCTATGATTCTATGATCTCATCATAACTTAGTTTTGATGGAGATCTAAGGCCTTACAAAGCTAGTGACATGCAGCCAGATCTCAGAAGGAGGCAAAGGGAAGTCCGACTCAATTCTTTTCCATTCACTTCTCTACCTCTATCTCTTAGGTAAAGGTAAAGGTTCCCCTCGCACATACGTGCTAGTCGTTCCCGACTCTAGGGGGCGGTGCTCATCTCCGTTTCAAAGCCGAAGAGCCAGCGCTGTCCGAAGACGTCTCCGTGGTCATGTGGCCGGCATGACTCAACACCAAAGGCGCACGGAACGCTGTTCCCTTCCCACCAAAGGTGGTCCCTATTTTCCTACTGGCATTTTTTAACCTGCTTTCGAACTGCTAGGTTGGCAGAAGCTGGGACAAGTCATGGGAGCTCACCCCGTTACGCGGCACTAGGGATTCGAACCGCTGAACTGCCGACCTTTCTATCAACAAGCTCAGCGTCTTAGCCGCTGAATCACTGCGTCCCCTTACCCCATCTCTTACTCTCCTCTATCTCTTACTTTCCAGTAAAACTGGAAAGATCCAGGAAAATCCTGCTGGAACATTGACTTGGCGGTCTGGTGGCATCAGTTCTAGGCTTTACTAAATATCTCTGCCTCTTTTTAGCACAGGTCTTTGGAAGAAACAGCTAATGTCCATCCCAGCAGGAGGCAGGAATGCAGCAATAAATAAATAAATAAATAAATCTGAAGGTTCTGCAATGGCCTGATTGCTCCTGGTCCCAAAATATGCTTTCAGCTAAATAAATGATCATTATGCAACGCAGCCCAAGGAATAAAAACAGTTCCTTCCATACGAAACCTATTAATTTTTTTCCTCCCCCCACCCACCAATCTCTCTTTCTCCCTTCCTTGTTCCTTTGCTGGGTTGTCTTATGAACTACTTTAAACCTGCCTTTCTTTCCTGCCAGTTAATTTAAAGCAGGAAGCAGGTATCAACCGTTCCCGGCCAACCACGACCAAATTGGAGGAAGCTTATCTTGAGATTCTGCAGTTTGACTGAGAGAAAATTGATACAGGAAGCAGGATAGAGCAGGTATCCTTGACGGTGCTGGTATCTTCCAAATAGGCTCCTTAATCACAGTTCTGGCTTGTACGCGTTAGGGGACAATTAAGACAGAAAGCTTGGCAAGGGAGGGATAGGGTAGCAGATGGACTTTGGGGTAAAGGTAAAAGTTTCCCCTATCCCTGTGATGGTGGACCTATGGCACACGTGTGCCAGAGGTGGCACGCAGAGCCTGTTGCGGTCCACCAGCAGCCTGCGCAGCTGGCAGCGGAGTCGGACAGCGATGAGGCTGAGGAAGAACAGGGGCCAGTCCTGGAGGCTGGGGAAGGCCCGGATGAGGGCTCTGCATCGGAGGCAGAGATGGGGCCAGGGCCATCGGGGAGTGATGTGCAGACTCTGGAGCCTCCAGAGGCTGACAGTAGAGAGGCAGAGGAACAGGAGGAGCCTGTTCCTAGTGCACGCATGAAAAGAGCTGCCAGAAGGCAGGAGCAGCTAAAGCAGAGAGGACGACTCGGGAGTAAGGCCAAGAAATGATTGGCCCCTTCCATAAGGCTTAAAAGATCAACAATGGCTCTTGGGCTCTTCGTCGGAAAACAACGTCGATAGATTTGTTTCTTGTCTTGCTGCATTTATTTCTTGTCGGCGTCTTCTGCTTCTGAACTTTTGCCAAGAAAAGCCTTTGGCAGGTTGCCAAATTAGACCAAGGTTGGTAATAAGGCTGAGGAATTGTGTTATTTATTTATTTATTATTTAAATTTGTATACCGCCCTTCTCCCGAAGTACTCAGGGCGGTGAACAGCCAAAATTAAAATACATACAATATAAAATTTAAAATAATTTAAAAGCAGAATTAAATCGAATTGGCTTCCCAAAACATTAAAACCCATTACCCTTAAAATAACCCATTAAAATTTTAAGCCAGCCCAACTTGCTGAAATAGGAAGGTCTTCAAAGCTTGATGGAAGGTCCGGAGGTCCGGGATCAGTCGTATTCCTGGGGGTAGCTCGTTCCAGAGGGCAGGTGCCCCACAGAGAAGGCTCTCCCCCGGGGGTCATCAGTCGACATTGCTTGACGGCACCCTAAGGAGGCCCTCTCTGTGGGACTGAATTGGCCGGTGGGAGGTTATCGGTGGCAGAAGGTGGTCTCACAAATAACCGGGCCCTAAGCCATGGAGTGCTTTAAAGGTGAGAACCAATACCTTGAAGCGCATCCGGAAGACCACCGGAAGCCAGTGCAGCTCGTGCTATTCAAAATTTTCACTGCCGGTTCTCCAGAACTGGATGCAACCTGCTGAGACCCACCTCTGGTATAGGATCTCCTGCTTGAGCATCCTGGAAGCAGAGATCCTGCTTCCAGCTCTATTCTGATTGGTTGAAATACATTTTCCATGAGGAACGTCGACCTGGTCAGAGCGAAGGAGTTTCAGACTTCAGTTTTGCTTCATTTATTTCTTTTATCGGATCGGTGACCTGTTTTTCATTTGAGTGCAAAGTGCTGTAGGGAAGCCCGTGTGGCTTCACCCGAACCGAGGCCTGCTTGAGCAAGGGGTTGGACTAGAAGACCTCCAAGGTCCCTTCCCAGCTCTGTTATTCTGCATTCGGATAATAAACGGAGCCTGGGAAACAGCGTAGCGCAAACTGGCTTCCTTGCAAAGCAGTTGAAACGGGATGGGTGGAGAAAGACAAAACAGCCACTCTACCCAGAAAGCGGCAGTTCTGATGCCAAGGCATCCGAGAATGACCCTCAGCCATGGCACAAACTCTCTCGTCTCCTTCATCCCTTGATTTATTTTTTTTTTAAAAAAAAACTTCCGAGGAAGGAAAGTTGGACGAGGCGTCGTTGCAATTTGTCCAAGATCCCTGATAAAACATTCACATCATAATTTCAGCGCGGCCATTAAAAGTCAATTACATTAATGGGGCTTGGTTGGAATTATGCTGAACGGGTGGCATTGGTCAGACGAGTAGCTGGGCCCAAATAGCCCCTTGATACTTCAGCCTCTCCATCTATCACTCTCTTCTTGCTTGCTCATTTACTTCCCTTGGCTCTCACCCATCTCTCTTTTCTTATTATTCCGTGGACTGGGCGAAGAGGCTTCAAGGAAATATATTGCATTTTATCAAGCGCCGCTGTTTCGCTGTCGGCGTCTTTTCATTATTATTATTGGAAAGAAGGGACTTAGATTTAGAATGACTTGTTTTTGTCAGTTTAAAACGTACGCCAAGCGGCGTGACGTTAAAATGAAAAATTTTGTCGCGGACGGGTCTCAAAAGGGTCGTTTCATTTCATGGCTCAAAGGGAAAGTTGTGATCCTCCAGGGAGAAGCCGTGGCATTTAGTTTAAGCCAGTGGTGAAATCCAAATTTTTTTTACTACTGGTTCTGTGGGCGTGGCAGGGGAAAGATACTGCAAAATCTCCGTTCCCATCCCACTCTGGGGCCAGCCAGAGGTGGTATTTGCCGGTTCTCCGAACTGCTCAGAATTTCCGCTACCGGTTCGCCAGAACCTGTCAGAACCTGCTGAATTTCACCTCTGATTTAAGCCCAACGTTAACCCAGTTACAATGGAATTTGGTTTTGTTGTGCCTTTACCGGGATGGGCTGGTCTCATCATGGTTTCCTCCCCGCCCCCTTGGCTGGAGTTGTGTGTTTAATAAAACCCTTACAGGAGAATATTTGTAGCTCAGGATTGAAATGAGGGATCCTTGGTGCTCTCTGAGCTTGGTGGTTTTCTTGCAGACGTTTCATGACCCAGCTAGGGAACATCATCAGTGCTAGAAGGGAGTGGGGTTTGTGGTGGTGGTGGTGGTGGTGGTGGTGGTGGTGGTGGAGGAGGAGGAGGAGGAGGAGGAGGAGGAGGAAGAAGACAACGACGATGGAGATCCTTGGTATTCTCTGAGCTTGCTTGTTTTCTTGTAGACGTTTCATGACCCAACTAGGGAACATCATCAGTGCTAAAAGGGAGTGGGATTTGCAGAGAGGAAGAGGAGGAGGAGGAGGAGGAGGAGGAAAAGGACTGTGGGATCTTGGTGCTCTCCGAGCTTGGTGGTTTTCTTGCAGATGTTTCATGACCCAACTAGGGAACATCAGTGCTAGAAGGGAGTGGGGTTTGTGGAGGAGGAGGAGGAGGAGGAGGAGGAGGAGGAGGAGGAGGAGGAGAAGGAGGAGAACTGTGGTGTCCTTGGTGTTACCTGATCTCGGTGGTTTTCTTTCAGACGTTTCATGACCCAACTAGGGAACATCATCAGTGCTAGAAGCGAGTGAGGTTTGAGAGAAAAGGAGGAGGAGGAGCAAAAACTTTCCTAAGTCACTTTTTTCAGGGCAGTCGTAACTTTGAATGGTCACTAAATGAAGGGTTGTAAGTCTAGGACTACTTGTATCATCCAAGGCCAGGTTGTCCCTTTAGAGATGCACGAGTGCGCATGTGTCGAAAGGGAACTCTGAAATCCAGTTGGGCAAATCAGCTAATTGGGCGGCAGTTACAGAAAGAAACCGTTGCTGCATTAAAGGCGTTCCTGGCATCCGAAGAAAACCTTTTAATGCATTCTGAGGTTGGCTTTTAGGGCACCGGAGAGAATTAATGGTTCCTCCTTTCCCTGGTGTTTTTTTTTTTTTTAATGACTGGGGGGGGGGCGTCATCTGACAACACAATGACTGGAAAAGAAGGAATAAATTGCGGGCGGGGTGGGGGGAAGGAAAAAGGAATAAATAAAATAAATAAAAAAGAAGGAATCAATCAATCCATCTCTTCCGATAAAAAAGTTGAGCTGTCCAATCTGGGGGGAGCCTATTTGTCCCCACTCCCAGCTCATGATAGCTTATCCAGGAGTGGGCTTCAAAAATTTTAGCCAGGGGTTCTTTGCCTGATTGATGGGTGGGCGTGGCCATGGTGGGCCTGGCCTAGTCAGCCTCCTGCACCATGGCGGGTATGTGATAGGGGGGGCATTTTTGTCCTCACAGGGCTCCGGAGACTTTCCTTGAGTCTCCGGGAGGGCAAAAATGGCCTCCCCAGGCTCCGGAGGCATGCACGGGGGTTCGAGGAGGGTGAAAAAAGGACCTATGGTCCACCGGCGGCCTGAAGAGCTGGCAGCAGAGTCCGACAGTGAGGAGGTTGGGGAGGAACATGGGCCAGTCCTGGAGTTTGGGGAAGGCTCAGACGAGGGCTCTGCGTCGGAGGCAGAGAGGGGGCCAAGGCCATCTGGGAGTTATGTGCTGCCTTCGGAGCCTCCGTAATCTGACATCAGTGAGGCATATCCTTCCCCCTGGAGTGGGGTGGGAATTTATTTATTTATTTATTGGTTCGATTTATATGCCGCCCTTCTCCGGAGACTCAGGGCGGCTTACAATGCGTTAAGCAATAGCCTTCATACTTTTTGTATATACCTGCTTAGTAGGGCTTTCGTCTCTCCCTAAGCGGTGTTCTTTTTTATACAAAGTCAGCTTATTGTCCCCACAATCCGGGTCCTCATTTTACGTACCTCGGAAGGATGGAAGGCTGAGTCAACCTTGAGCCTGGTGAGATTTGAACTTGCAGTAATTGCAGGCAGCTGGTGTTACTTAACAGCACTTTAATCTGCTGCACCACCAAAGAGATTTTACAGTACCCTTCTCCTGCCACGCCCACCAAGCTATGCCATGCCCACCAAGCCACACCCATAGAACCAGTAGTAAAAATAATTGAATCCCATTACTGAAGCCTTCCCTTGACACGATTTATAAAAGCCCGAGTTCCCAGAAGTCATGGAAACAAAATAAATTCCCTGTATTGGATTCACACAAACCCGTAAACATCCATGGCAAGATTCATATAGATAAAATCAACTGTCGTTGCGTTAACGTTTTAATGAAAATATCCTTGAATGTTTTTTTCCCCCTCTGAATCGAGGTTAAAAGTGAAAAATCATGAGTTGTTAGGGGATGGTTGATGATCGGTGCTGACTCTGCCTTTATCCCACTGAATGCTTGTATTTTTTTTATATATATATATAAATGAAGAGAGGACCCATGCCAGGGTTGGCGTTATCCAGCATTTATATCTTGCGAGATAATATTTTGACTGTTTATTGTGGCTGTGTGTTGTGATTGTGCTCTGGGAGAGTGTCCTGCCAATGGGATGTGTGCAAAACACAAGCTCCGGAAATGCAGCAGATGGCAAGAAGAAAAGGGAGGAAAAAAAAAAATGAATTTAAGGAAACAGGTTGAGAAGATTTAAGGCCTGGACTTCAAAAGGAAAATATATGTGGAAAAATCAGAATATGTGAGACTCCTCGGTGGGGTGAAACAGAATTTTGGAAGACATTACAGGAAGTCCTTGACTTACAACAGTTCATTTAGTGACCGTTCGAAGTTATAATGGCGTTGAAAAAAGTGACTGATGACCGTTTTTCACGCTTATAACCGTGGCGGCATTCCCATGGTCACGTGATCAAAATTCAGATGCTTGGCAACTGACTCAGATTTACGATGGTTGCAGTGTCCTGGGGCCACATGATCAACTTTTGTGACCATTGTGCAAACAAAATGGGGAAGCCAGATTCATTTAACAAGCGAGTTGTTACTAACTTGTTACTAACAAGTTACTAACTTGTTACTAACAAGTTACTAACTTGTTACTAACAAGTTACTAACTTGTTCTTACTAACTGAACAACTGCCGTGATTCACTTAACAACTGTGGCACGAAAGGTGGAAAAATGGGGCAAAATTCACAGCATCTGTCTCACTGATCAACGGAGATTGTGGGCTCAATTGTGGTCGTAAGTCAAAGACTACCTATAGTTGTGCTTTGTGACTTCTACTTTCATCCTTTCTATCCATTGGATACAGTGACTATTTAAAATGTGTTCTCCATCATATTCATTTATTTATTTACTTTAGAATTCTTACAACCCAACCTTCATCCAAGATCTCTGGGCAGGTGACAGCAGAAGACACAAATTGTAGAGACTTTCTGGAAGGAATAGAAATGAGAAGCCCATTTTTGCTCCCTGGCTATTCTAATTTTTTTTTCCATTTTTGCTCTCTGGCTACTCTAAAATTCATCCTATTTATCGCAGGCTGGACGTTGGAAGCTCAGAATTGGCAACCAGGTTTAAATAATAGAATGGCCTCAAATGTGGAATTTTTTTTTTTAAAAAAAGAGACAGAAATGAGATGCAAGAGATTGCACTGCTATTCTTGGCAAGTTGCAAATCTTGGCAGCGTTTTCCAGATATCTTTAAAGATACCTTTTTTTCATTAAACCTCTAGTTTAATGAAAAGAAGGACCAGGGGTGACATGATAGCAGTGTTCCAATATCTCAGGGGCTGCCCCAAAGAAGAGGGAATCAAGCTATTCTCCAAAGCACCTGAGGGCAGGACAAGAAGCAACAGATAGAAACTCATCAAGGAGAGAAGCAACCTAGAACTAAGGAGAAGTGAGAACTATTCATCAGTGGAACGGCTTGACTTCCAGAACTTGTGGGTGCTCCATCACTGGAGGTTTTTAAGAAGAGACTGGACATCCATTTTGTCTGAAACAGTGTAGGGTCTCCTACTTGTGCAGGAGACCTTCAAGGTCCCTTCCAAATCTATTATATTAGGTTCTATCTAGTATCTCTGTGATAAGTCCTTCTAGTTAGATAAGTAAGACAACACCTAGAATATTGCATCCAGTTTTGGTCACCACACTATAAAAAAGATATTGAGACTCTAGAAAAAGTGCAGAGAAGAGCAACCAGGATGATTAGGGGGCCTGAGACTAAAACATACAATGAACGGTTGGAGGAACTGGGCATGGCTAGTCTAGTGAAGAGAAGGACCAGGGGAGACATGAGACCAGTCTTCCAATATTTGAAGGGCTGCCACAGAGAGGAGAGGGTCAAGATATTTTCCAAAGCACCCGAAGGCCAGACAAGGAACAATGGATGGAAACTGAATAAGGAGAGATTCAACCTAGAAATAAGGAGAAATTTTCTGACAGTGGGAACAATCAACCCATGGAACAGAAGTTGCCTTCGGAAGTTGTGGGAGCTTCATCACTGGAGGCTTTCAAGAAGAGATTGAACTGCCATCTGTCAGAAATGGTGTAGGGTCTCCTGCTTAGGCAGGGGGTTGGACTAGATGACCTACAAGGTCCCTTCCAAATCCGTTAATTTAATCTAATCTAATCTAATCTAATCCTCCTGTCTGTATTCTCCATGAAAGGACTGTCATTTTCTACTCAGATAACTGGAAAGGTTTCAGCGGTTTGCTATTTTCCAGAATTTCTTGGTGATTATTTCCTCCCCATCCAGCCCACCCTCTGCTCGGTTTTATGTGGAAGCAAGGTTAGACAGGTTCTACCCACCTGCTCTAACTTGGGGTGGAGTTGGTTTGTTCTAAATTAAGGTCTGGCTTAAATTCAGGCAGTTGCTCAAAAGGAAATGTGTTATTTCCTATTTGGGCCAAAGGCTGCATTCGGCACCCACAACTTCTGGAATCAAAACTGTCCCACTGATTTATGTCAAGTGCAAGAAATCAGGAAACCTGGCTTGGAGTCAACGGAATTCAAAGGAGGGCTGGACTTCGATCTTTTCTGGGCATGCAGATACTCTAAACCTCTGACAACCTTGACTCCTTCCTCGGCTAAGCCTGATCGTCTCCTACAGATTAATTGTTCTTGCTGTCGGGAAATTTCTCCTTCGTTCTAGAGTGGATCTCTCTTGAATGATCTTCCACCTGTTGCTGCTTGTCCTGCCTGGAGAACAGGTGGCAGCCCCTCAACTATTAGAAGACTACTATCATGTTACCCCTAGTCCCTTCTCTTCCTTAGACTAGAATAACGTGGAACATAGATTCATAGGAGTGGAAGGGACCTTGGAGATCTTCTAGTCCAACCCCCTGATCAAGCAGGAGATCCTGTACCATGCTGGACAAAGGGTTGTCCAATATCTTCTTAAAAGCCTCCAGTGATGGAGCACTCACAACTTCTGGAGGAAATCTGTTCCACTGATTAATTGTAAGGAGAGTTCTCCTTAATTCTAGCTAGATCTCTCTTGAATGATCTTCCACCCATTACTGTTTGTCTTGCCTTCAGGTACTTTGGAGAAAATGTCGACCCCCTCTTCTATGTGACAGCCCCTCAAATATTGGAAGACTGCTATCATGTCACCCCTGGTCCTTCTCTTTGTTGGACCAGACATGCCTAGTTCTCTCAATCTTTTATGGATTATCTTCCTGACCCGTTATCATTTTTGTTCCTTTATTGGAAAACTGCTATCATGACACCTTTTCTTCATTAGACTAGATACTTCAAGAGTGGTGCAGTGGCTTAGAAGTGGAGCTCTCGCCTCACAATCAGGAGGCTGTGAGTTTGATCCTAGGTAGAGGCAGATATTTCTCTCTCTGGGCACCCTGAGAATATATCTGTAGAACAAAACTCCGCATTGGCGACAGGAAAGGCATCCGGCCATTCAAACACTCAATTTGCCCAGACTCCACCCCGCCAGGGATTATGAGGTTGTTAAATGATGATGATGATGATGATGATGATGATGATGATGACTAGATACGTCTTTCATGTTTCTTTCAAAACGTCGGGGAAGACTTTCAAACCCAGGTTGCATTTCAGCAAGCCAAAGATTGAGGCCCAACCTCAGAATATCCTGTAAATGTAAACCAAACGCCTGTAGAATTCAACGAAGCTTACTGGCTCGGTTCCTTCAACCTTGAAGAAATCCCTCCTGAGTCAACAGAGCTACCGCTGGGCAGCCAAACCTATTCCAACCCACCTTTTCTCCAAACACTTTCAAGATTTGTCAGAAACTCTTTCCTTGAAAGACCCCTGGATCTTTGAAAAGAACATTTCCTATTGAGGTACGGGGTTGTTTTTTCTCTCTCTCTCTCTTTCCCCCAAACGGACATAGAAGAATGCCTTCTCGGTATATTTAAAGCCTGCCTATTTTTAACAAGGCACACTGGCAAGATTAGCGGGTTTGATCATTTATGATAATTTCCTCATGGCTAAAATATCTTTCATTAGCGCTGCCATTCAAGGCAAGGGGGATATTAATTCGCCCGTTCCGATTTCATCTCTTGCTTTGACGGCGGAGACAAATTCTTTTTAAGAATTGCCGGCAGGCGAACCATTTTAGCAATGAAGCAGAATCTGGGCCTTGCATGTATTAATCTGGGGAGGTATTTAGACTTCATCGAGAGACGACTCCAGTAGGTCGATATGGCGACCTTAAAGGTAAAGGTTCCTCTCGCACATATGTGCTAGTCGTTCCCGACTCTAGGGGGTGGTGCTCATCTCCGTTTCAAAGCCGAAGAGCCAGCGTTGTCCGAAGATGTCTCCGTGGTCATGTGGCTGGCATGACTAAACGCATTTTTTACGTGCTTTTGAACTGCTAGGTTGGCAGAAGCTGGGACAAGTAATGGGAGCTCACTCCGTAATGCGACACTAGGGTCTCGAACTGCTGAACTGCCAACCTTTCTATCGACAAGCTCAGCGTCTTAGCCCCTCAGCTACCATGTCCCACCTGGCAACCTTAGATCACCTTATTAAGGCAGCCACCTCACCTGGGCTCTTCATACCTCCTTTTGCTTTTCTTTGAGGCTCGCTTTGAATTAATTACGCCAGCTTTGGGTGCTTGGTAGAGATGTCTCTACTTGGCACGGTAATTATTCAGCAAGTGATGCTTACCTTTCAAGCACCATCAAATCCTGCTTTCAGGTGGCACAATGAAAAAAAAAAAAGGAGATTTCATTTCATTTCACTTGAAGAGCACAGTCAAAGCTGCCAGGTGCGGAAGACACTGCTTTGATCAGTCACCAGCTACTCTGACCTCATTTCTGCCGTTGTGCACGAAACAGCTGGAATTGTCCCAGTTCTGTTGACCTTGTGCTCTTTGTCCTGGAAAAGCCAGAGCATTTGTCTGCTTGAATAGAATAGAATATAATTCTTTATTGGCCAAGTGTGATTGGACACACAAGGAATTTGTCTTTGGTGCATACGCCCTCAGTGCACATAAAAGAAAAGACACATTCTTCAAGAATCATAAGGTACAGCACTTAATGATAGTCATAGGGAACAAATAAGCAATCAAATCATACTAGGAAACAATATCAATATAAATCGTAAGGATAGGATAGGATAGGATAGGATAGGATAGGATAGGATAGGATAGGATAGGATAGGATAGGATAGGATAGGATAGAATAATGGAATGGAATGGAATGGAATGGAATAGAATAGAATAGAATAGAATAGAATAGAATAGAATAGAATAGAATTAGAATAGAATAGAATAGAATAGAATAGAATAGAATAGAATAGAATAGAATAGAATAGAATAGAATAGAATAGAATAGAATTCTTTATTGGCCAAGTGTGATTGGACACACAAGGAATTTGTCTTTGGTGCATACGCCCTCAGTGCACATAAAAGAAAAGACACATTCGTCAAGAATCATAAGGTACAGCACTTAATGATAGTCATAGGGTACAAATTAGCAATCAAATCGTATTAGGAAAGAGTCAATATAAATCCTAAAGATACAGCAACAAGTTACAGTCATTACAGTCATAAGTGGGAGGAGATGGGTGATAGGAACGACGAGAAGAGTAATAGTAGTAGTAATGCAGACTTAGAGAATAGTTTGACAGTGTTGAAGGAATTATTCGTTTAGCAGAGTGATGGTGTTCGGGAAAAAACTGTTCTTGTGTCTAGTTGTTCTGGTGTGCAGTGCTCTATAGCGTTGTTTTGAGGGTAGGAGTTGAGACAGTTTATATCCACGATGTGAGGGGTCTGTAAATATTTTTACAGTCCTCTTTTTGACTCGTGCAGTATATAGGACCTCCATGGAAGGCAGGTTGGTAGCCATTGTTTTCTTCCGCAATTCTAATTATCCTCTGAAGTCGGTGTCTGTCTTGTTGGGTTGCAAAGCCAAACCAGACTCTGGTTATAGAGGTGCAGATGAAGACTCAATAATTCCTCTGTTGAACTGGATCAGCAGCTCCTTGGGCAGTTTGAGCTTCCTGAGTTGGTGCAGAAAGAACATTCTTTGTTGTGCTTTTTTAATGACGTTTTTGATGTTAGGTGTCCATTTTAGATCTTGCGATATGGTAGAACCTAGAAATTTGAAGGTCTCTACTGTCGATACTGTGTTGTCCAGTATTGTAAGAGGTGGAAGTATGGAAGGGTTTCTCCTAAAGTCTACCACCATTTCTACGGTTTTGAGTGTGTTCAGTTCCAGATTATTCCGGTCTGGAGAAGTATTGGGGATATATTTTTGTAGGAGATCTTAATTGGTTGTCCCAAAGGTGCATTTTTTTTTTCAAGAGGCCAATGGGACTTTCTGATTTTTCTCTGAAGACGTTTCACTCCTCATCCAAGAAGCTTCTTCAGCTCTGACTGGATGTTGGGGAATGGAAGGATTTATATTCTTTGCAGACAGCTGGTCGTTTGCATCCTTTCAGAAAGGCGTTGAGGCCACTTGGAGGTTTATCTATGTCCTAAAGGTCATCTGAATAGTGCAAATGTGTATGGAGCCTTCAGTTTCAAGAAGTCAGCAGAATTCAAGAGGGGTTGGACTTAAACCATTTCTGGGAATGTAGCAATTCTAGGCCAATGACTTGTTTAACTCCACCTCCCAGCCCTGCGTGTTCTTCTACACATTTTTAAGTACTCAGGTTTTATTATTTATTTATTATTTATTTATTTATTTTGTCAAGCATGTATTAAATAACAGATATAAGTATAAACATGATTATGAATACATGACATGGATACGAATAAAAGGGGACAGTAGGACAGGGACGGTAGGCACGCTGGTGCATTTATTCACGCCCCTTACAGACCTCTTAGGAATGGGGTGAGGTCAACATTAGACAGTCTAAGGTTAAAGTTTTGGGGGTTTGGGGATGAAACCACAGAGTCAGGTAGTGCATTCCAGGCATTGACCACTCTGTTGCTGAAGTCGTATTTTCTGCAATTGAGTTTGGAGCAGTTTACCTTAAGTTTGTATCTATTACGTGCTTGTGTATTGTTGTGGTTGAAGCTGAAGTAGTCATTGACAGGTAGGACATTGTAGCAGACAATTTTATGTACCACGCTTAGGTCAGACTGAAGCAGTGGTGGGTTGCCCCTGGTTCGCACCGGTTCCATAGAACTGGTAGTAAAACCAGCGGGAGGCTCCGCCCACTGACCCTGACGTCATCAAAACGCTTCTGTGCTTGTGCAGAAGAGTGCGCGCATGCGGCCCCATTGCAAACTGGTAGTAGAGGTAAGTAGAACCCATCCCTGGACCAAAGGCGGCATAGTTCTAAGTTGTCTCTCAGAGTTTCTTGCAAAAATCAAATCCAGAAGCAAACGCAAATAACTGATTCATTAACTCCTTTATATTTATGATAACACTTAAGGTATTTACAATCCCAATAGTTGATTCTTCAGCTCAGATCAGCAGACATGTTCACACACAGAGTAAAGCAGAGAGACTTAACACACACTGGTTTCAGTTTCTCTTTTCTCTGCACAGAATCAGAAGCTGCAGACTAAGACATGCCCTGGCTCCAGTCTGTCTCAGCTCCCAATTGGCTGATTTAGTTGCAATGCCTATTCATTGGCTGACCTTGTTATCATGTCTTCCCAGTCATTGTCCGAGCCCAAAATTTCAAGCCTGGTGGCATAAAGTATTCTGTTGCAAGCAGAGGGAGTGGAGGACTCTTCTCGTGAAATATCTCTGGACTCGCTCAATTGTATTAATGTCCGTTATGCAGTGCGGGTTCCAGGCAGATGAGCTGTATTCAAGTTAGCTGCATTTCTTCCAGTTAAAAGTTTAAATTTAAATTGATGGGGGGGGGGGGTGTCAGGGTTTCTTTGGATCTCATCCAGTTTTGATGAACCTTTTAGTTGTCAAGATCCTCTTCGAATAATACGATGGACAAACATCATCAGTCATTCTATTCTATTCTACATTCTGGGAACATATCTCCTACTTTGGGAGCTGGGAGAGAGAAGAAACTTATTGTTGCCCAATTCTGAATCTCACGGAGGAGGAAACTTCAAAGAACTACACATTTGGGCTGGCTTGAGTTAAATTTTAAATTGATTCTAAATTGGGTTGTTTTAATTTACGGCCAAATATTTAATTATTTTAATACTGTTTTTAAATTTGTATGCTCTGTTTTTACCTTGGCTGTGCACCGCCCTGAGTCCTATTTGGAGAAGGGCGGTATAGAAATTTAATTAATAAATAATAAATAAATAATAAATAAATTTGTTAGCCAGGAGACCAACATTCCATGAGATTGTTGTCCCCCAACTTGGGTCTGAGCCTGGTGCCGAAGCCAGTGATGGACGCCAGACACAAGATGCTGGTTTTCTGTTTGCATTTTATTAGAGCATTCCAAGGAAAAAGGGCTCCTGGCCAAAATGCCAAGAACCAAGAACAAACGATTAAGTAAGCTTGATACATTTTCACTAAAAGAGAAGGCGGGACAAGGCGAGATAATATGAAATATCATCTAATAAACATTTTAGTAATAATTCTACAATTTGTTCTATTTGGTCTCTAGCTGTACCTTGGCTAACGAATGCCCCAGGAGTTATCTTATTGGCTGCAGGCCATCACTATTCCTAATTGTTAGCTGAAATCTGCAAGTTGTCAGCTTTCTAACTACCCAGAATTGTTGCAAGATTTACACATGCATATTTCCTGTAGATAAGCCTTCTTCGCAGGCTTCCTGATTTACTTTCAAATGTGTGTCATGACCTGGCTTTATTATAGCATACAGCCCATCAAGATCTTCAGCCTAGGAAGCAAAGACCACAGACAATAGCAAGAAAAATGATTAGGGGGGCTGGAGGCTAAAACCTATGAGGAACGGGTTGCAGGAAATGGGTATGTCTAGTCTGACGAAGAGAAGAACTAGGGGTGATATGATATGTTTCCCCGAAAATAAGACCCAACTGGAAAATAAGCCCTAGCATGATTTTTCAGGATGCTCGTAATATAAGCCGCCCTACCCCAAAAATAAGCCCCAGTTAAGATCGTCAACCAGATGGAGGCGTTTAGTACTGTATTTTCCCCAAAATAAGACCTAACCAGAAAATAAGCCATAATGCCCTACCCCAAAAATAAGCCCCAGTTAAGATCGTCAACCAGATGGAGGCGTTTAGTACTGTATTTTCCCCAAAATAAGACCTAACCAGAAAATAAGCCATAATGCCCTACCCCCAAAATAAGTCCCAGTTAAGATCGTCAACCAGATGGAGGCATTTAGTACTGTATTTTCCCCAAAATAAGACCTAACCAGAAAATAAGCCATAATGCCCTACCCCCAAAATAAGCCCCAGTTAAGATCGTCAACCAGATGGAGGCATTTAGTACTGTATTTTCCCCAAAATAAGACCTAACCAGAAAATAAGCCATAATGCCCTACCCCCAAAATAAGCCCCAGTTAAGATTGTCAACCAGATGGAGGCATTTAGTACTGTATTTTCCCCAAAATAAGACCTAACCAGAAAATAAGCCACAATGCCCTACCCCCAAAATAAGCCCCAGTTAAGATCGTCAACCAGATGGAGGCATTTAGTACTGTATTTTCCCCAAAATAAGACCTAACCAGAAAATAAGCCATAATGCGTCTTTTGGAGGGGAAAATTAATATAAGACCAGGACTTATTTTGGGGGAAACACAGTAGGAATCTTCCAATCATAGAGAAGAGGGGGTCAATCTATTCTCCAAAGGACCTGAAGGCCAGACAAGAAGCAACAGGTAGAAAGAACCTACCGAGGAGAGAACCAACCTAAGGAGAAACTTCCTTACAGTGAGAACAATTAACTAAAGGAGCAGCTTGTGTCCCAGAGTTGTGGGTACTTCATCGCTGGAGGTTTTTAAAGAAGAGACTGGATAGCCGTTTGTCTGGAAATGGTTATAAGGTCTCCTTGGTTGGACCGGAAGACCTCCAAGGTCACTTCCAACTCTGTCGTTCTGTTGTTCAAATTCCGGAAATGGAAAACTGAAACACTTGTAGCTTTTATCTTTTGCGCATGATGCTTTTCCTGTCCTTTCCTCTCATTAATGCTTTTGTTTATCTGTAGGAGTTGGCTTTTCTCCAGCTTTCCTAAAGCTACCCTAAGCTATCTCTTTACAGCTCTGGTTACTCGCGGAGTACCAATTATCAGTGGAATTTTGGGCTGATGATGTACAAAGCCCTGTAGAATGCACGCTTGTTGTTGTTTTAATTGATTTGTAGAGGGAGGAGACCGTGACTGTGTAGAGACAGGGAGGCCTGGGCATTTAGCTTACACAACAATTGCATTTGATGTTGTAACGTGAACTGGGTTTTATAAGGCAGCCTTGGAGAAAGGCAAATATTGGCAAAGGAAACTGGTTTCTGTGCAACTCCTAGAAAGGGGGTGGGGGGTGGGGAAACCATCTGTTATGGATTCTGTCTCCCTTACACATAAAAGGAGCTTTAGGCTGGGTACAATTTAGGGTAAATCAATAGCGGTATACAGCACTGTAGTTTTGAAATCAAAGGGAGTCTGTTTTACTATTCCCTCTAAACACGCTTTTGATGGTTCAACTGCAACAACCTCTTTCTGGTTGGCTTTTTGATCTTCTCGGGAATCAACCTCAGGGAATAAGAGAATATCAGAGAGGGAAGGGTCCTTGGAGGTCTTCTAGTCCAACCCCCTGCTCAAGCAGGAGACCCTATGCCCGTGATGGCGGACCTATGGCATGTGTGCCACAGGTGGCATGTGGAGCCATATCTGTGGGCACGCAAGCGTTGCCCTAGCTCAGCTCCAGTGTGTATGCGTGCTGGCCAGCTGATTTTCAGGCTCTCCGGGCCTGAAGTTGGGAAACGGGCCGTTTCCGGCCTCCAGAAGGCCTCCGGGTGGGTGGGGAAGGCTGTTTTCACCCTCCCCAGGCGCCAAGAAAGCTTCTGGAGCCTGGGGAGGGCGAAAAACAGGCCTATCGGGCCCACTGGTAACCTTTTTGCCATTGAGTGCCAAAAGTGGGGGGAACGCAGGTTGTGCGCGCATGCATGGAGAGGTGGGGCATGGGGGGCATTGAATTATGAGTGTGGGCATGCACACGTGTGATCCCCCCGCCCTCCCCCGCTTTTGGCACGCGACGGCAAAAGGGTTAGCCATCACTGCCTTATGCCATTTCAGACAGTTGGTCATCCACAATCTCTTCTTAAAAATTTCCAGTGATGTAACACATACAACTTCTGGAGGCAGCCGATTAATTGTTCCCACTGTCAGGAAATTCCTCCTTAGTTCTAGGTTGGTTCTTTCCTTGGTTAGTTTCCATCCATTGCTTCTTGTCCTGCTTTCAGGTGCTTTGGAGAATAGGTTGATCCCCTCTTCTTTGGGGCAGCCCCTCAGATACTGGAAGACTGCTATCATGATTGATATCAATATCACGGTTGATTGTTTTTACTGTCAGGAAACTTCTCCTGAGTTCTAGGTTGCTTCTCTCCTTGATCAGTTTCTATCCATTGTTTCTTGTCTTGCCTTTTGATGCTTTGGAGAATAAGTTGACCTCCTTCTTCTTTGTGGCAGCTCCTTAATATTGTTATAATATATATATATATAATATATATTATATATATTATATAATATATAATATATATAATATATATATATATATATATATTGTTATAAGAGCCGCGGTGGCACAGTGGTTAGTACTGCAGGCTAAAGGGAACGTGGTGGCTCAGTGGATAAGATGCTGAGCTTGTCGATTGAAAGGTTGGCAGTTCAGTGGTTCGAATCCCTGGTGCCGCGTAATGGGGTGAGCTCCAGTGACTTGTCCCAGCTTCTGCCAACCTAGCAGTTCGAAAGCACGTAAAAAAAAATGCAAGTAGGAAAATAGGGACCACCTTTGGTGGGAAGGGAACAGCGTTCAGTGCGCCTTTGGGGTTGAGTCATGCCGGCCACATGATCACGGAGACGTCTTCAGATAGTGCTGGCTCTTTGGCTTTGAAACGGAGATGAGCACCGCCCCCTAGAGTCGGAAACGACTAGCACATATGTGCGAGGGAAATCTTTACCTTTACCTTACTGCAGGCTGCTTCTGCTGATCACCAGCTGCCAGCAGTTTGGCAGATCGAATCTCACCAGGCTCAAGGTTGACTCAGCCTTCCATCCTTCCAAGGCTGGTAAAATGAGGACCCAGATTGTTGGGGACAAGAGGCTGACTCTGTAAACTGCTTAGAGAGGGCTGTAAAAGCACTATGAAGTGGTATATAAGTCTAATTGCTATTGCTAAATCATTGCTATCATGTCACCCTAGTCCTTCTTTTCATTAAAGTAGACATAATTGCTAATTCCGTCCTCTTGCATGAAGACTGCAAGATCTTAGAAAGGAGATTTCATTGGGTCGAAGTGTTTATGCATCCTGACTGAATATTCAAAGAGGCTTGAGTACAATGTCATTTCTGGAGGAGAAGCAGGGTTTTAACATTTTAACATGGGGTCTCACAGCATGACATTCTGGCTACAGATTGATGAGAAAATGGGCTTCTTGGCAAAACGTAACCCACCCACAGTGGACATGCTTGTCTTGTTCCATAGGAAACGGCCTCCAAGAATGTATTTTTAAACAGAGACCATTAATTTGAAGAATCAACGTTTGAATATTTTTTAAAAAAAAAATGAGATTGGTTAGCGAGTAAATGTCATTCAAGAGGTATGTGGCATACAAAGAATTGAGCTGACAGCTCAGTTGTGAGTAAATTAGTGTTAGTACTGCTTTATAAATCCTTAGTAAGGCCGCACCTGGAGTACGGCATCCAGTTTTGGTCTCCACATTACAAATAAGATGTTAAGAGTTTGTAAAAAGTGCAAAGTAGAGCAACTAAGATGGAGACAAAAACATATGAAGAATGACTGCAGGAATTGGGAATGTCTTGTCTAGAGAAAAGAAGGACTAGGGGAGACATGATAGCAGTCTTCCAATATCTCAGGGGCTGCCACAAAGAAGAGGGAGTCAAGCTATTCTCCAAAGCACCAGAAGACAAGACAAGACGTGATGGATGGAAACTAATCAAGGAGAGAAACAACCTGGAATTAAAGAGAAACTTCCTAACAGTGAGGACAATTAACCAGTGGAAATGGAAGTTGCCTCCAGAAGTTGTGGGTGCTTCATTTATGTATGTATGTATGTATGTATGTATGTATGTATGTATGTATGTATTTATTTATTTATTTATTTATTATTCGAATTTCTATACCGCCCTTCTCCTTTCGGACTCAGGGCGGTGAACAGCCAAAATAAAAGCATTTATACATAAAGTACGATTAAAAAATAGATTTAAAATAATTAAATTTGGCCCATAATTTAAAATTTATCAATTTAAAATCCATATCAAAATTTAAAACCAACCATAAAATCATAAAGAGACCGGCTAACTGAAAGAGATGAGTTTTTAGGGCCCGATGAAAAGTCCGGAGGTCGGAGATCACTCGTATCTCTGGGGGTAGATTCTTCCAAAGGGTAGGTGCCACCACAGAGAAGGCTCTCCTCCTGGGGGTCGCCAGCTGGCATTGTCTAGCCGACGGCACCCTGAAGTGGCCCTCTCTGTGGGAGCGAACTGGCCGGTGGGAGGCTATTGGTGGCAGAAGGCGGTCCCGTAAGTACCCCGGCCCTAAGCCATGGAGCGCTTTAAAGGTGATCACCAACACCTTGAAGCGCACCCGGAAGTCCACCGGAAGCCAATGCAGCTCGCGCAGGAGAGGAGTCACAAGGGAGCGCCCCGTCGCTCCCATAATCCCCCGCGCGGCCGCATTCTGCACCAGTTGGAGCCTCCGGGTGCACCCCAAGGGGAGCCCCATGTAGAGAGCGTTACAATAGTCCAGACGAGACATCACTGGAGATTTTGAAGAAGAGACTGGTCAGCCACCTGTCTGAAATGGTATAGGGCAGAGATGTCAAACTCGCGACAACCCGTCGTCACGTGATGTCTCACAACCTTTCCCCCTTTGCTAAAAGTGGGGGCGGGTGTGGCCAGCGCATGACGCATCTGGCCCGCGGGCTGCAAGTTTGGCACCCCTGGTACACGGTTTCTTGCTTGGTATATGGTTGGACTAGAAGACCTCCAAGGTCCCTCCCAGCTCTATTCTGATGGATTGATTAAATGCGCCTAGAGTTCTAAAAAGCGGATAAACTGGGCAGCGGATTCGTATGATGGGAGTGAAAATGGATGCATTCGTTGAACTGTGTAGAAGGTTAGGACTGCAAAAAGCAAACATTATTTTTAAAAGTGGCATCTCCTCTTCTATCAGAAAATATCTGAATATATGTCCTCCCTCCCTTCCTCTTTTCCTCCCTCCCTCCCTTCTTTCTACTTTTCTTTCTTTCCTTCCTTCTTTCCTTCCTTCCTTCCTTCCTCCCTCCCTTCCTCCCTTCCTCTTTTCCTCCCTCCCTCCCTCCCTTCACTTTTCTTTCTTTCTTTCCTTCCTTCCTTCTTTCCTTTCTTTCTTTCTCTTCCTTCCTTCCACCCTCCCTCCCTTCCTTCCTTCGACTTTTCCTTCCTTCCTTCCATCCTCCCTCCCTTCCTCTTTTCCTCTCTCCCTCCCTTCCAGTTTTCTTTCTTTCCTTCCTTCCTTCTTTCCTTTCTTTCTTTCTCTTCCTTCCTTCCTTTCTTCCTTCCTTCCACCCTCCCTCCCTTCCACTTTTCCTTCCTTCCTTCCACCCTCCCTTCCTTCTACTTTTCTTTCCTTCCTCCCTCCCTCCCTTCCTCTTTTCCTCCCTCCCTCCCTTCCAGTTTTCTTTCCTTCCTTCCTTCCTTCTTTCCTTTCTTTCTTTCTCTTCCTTCCTTCCTTCCTTTCTTCCTTCCTTCCTTCCTTTCTTCCTTCCTTCCTTCCTCTCTCCCTCCCTCCCTCCCTTCCCTTCTTTCTTTCTTCTTTCCTCCCTCCTTCCCTCCTTCCCTTCCTCTTTCTTTCTTTCTTTCTTTCTTTCTTTCTTTCTTTCTTTCTTTCTTTCTTTCTTTCTTTCTTTCTTTCTTTCTTTCTTTCTTTCTTTCTTTCCTCCCTCCTTATATTTTTAGTCCAGGGATGTCAAATATAGTTAATGCGTTTGGGTGCTGACGTCAAACTGTAGCCAGTGAGTAGGTGGAATAGCAAATGTGTGATCTAATCACTTGGGTAAGATTACATTTCCTCCCCCACCCTCCTCTGTTTCTCCTTCCTCCTTCTCTTTCTAGCAGTGAGAAAATGTTTTAGAGTTAATAGAGTCATCCAGAGTTTCCTAGGCAGAGCTGCGGTCCAAATTAAGAGTTCTTCCTGTGTAAAAACTCAGCATCTTCAGACCCTTAAGTTCCATCATTCACTTTGATTTTCCGATGATCATTTTAGATCTCCGTTTTTAGATTCGAAGGGATGGTTGGCCTGCTCTCAGTTCCATTTTGAAATTCTCTCTCTGTCCCTTTAATTTTTTCATGTTTTCTGCTAAACACCTTGGAGGAGAACAGCTATTTCCACCCCCCCCCCAAAAATGTTTTTACTATAAAAGACAACATCTAGATTTGGAGGTTTATTTTTTTCTCCATCGTGTCTCAGTGAAAAATAACTTTCCTTTCTGAGAAGTTTTTTTTTTTTTTTTAATTTGATTTATATGCCGCCCTTCTCCGGAGACTCAGGGCAGCTTCCAATGCGTTAAGCAATAACCTTCATCCTTTTGTATATTTATACAAAGTCAGCTTATTGCCCCCACAATCTGGGTCCTCATTTCACCTACCTTAGAAAGGATGGAAGGCTGAGTCAACCTTGAGCCTGGCGAGATTCAAACCAGCAGAAATTGCAGGCAGCTGTGTTAATAACAGGGTGCATTAAACCACTGTACCATCAAGGCTTTTATGTTAAGTTGGGTAGAACTTCATTAATATCAGTGGACATTTCTGATGCAAGTGGTAGTTTTTTCAGAAAAGGGCGGTGCGGTGGCTTAACAGTTAAGACGCTGGGATTGCTGACTCGAAAGTCAGCAGCCTGTGTTCGAGACCTGGGCGCTATGAGACATGGTGAGCTCCCGTCCTTGCCTCAGCTTTTGTCAGCCTAACACAGCGGGTGTCAAACTCAAGGCCCGGGCAGAGAACCCGTCGCTAAAATTTTTGAATCCCACTCCCTGCCCTCAGGTAAAGAGCCTTGGTAGTACAGCGGTCTAAGGCACCTTGTCATTAAGCTGGTTATTAAGACCAGATGCCTGCAATTACTGCAGGTTCAAATCTTGCCAAGGCTCAAGGTTGACTCAGCCTTCCATCCTTTCTAAGGTAGGTGAAATGAGGACCCAGTTGTGGGGGCAATAAGCTGACTTTGTATAAATATACAAAAGGATGAAGGCTATTGCTTAGCGCATTGTAAGCCGCCCTGAGTCTTCGGAGAAGGGCGGCATATAAATCAAATTTTTTTTAAAAAAAAAGTTTCCTCCTTTTCTAGGAAAAGAGGAAAAATTGACCTTTCTGGCAGCCCTCTTAAGTCCCGTTGGTTCTGACAAAAAAATGGACTCCGATCCCTCAGACCTCGAAATTTCCATTAGATGCTTCAGTCTTTTGGCAACGCTAAGCTTTGCAAACCTACCCTTTCTTGTGTCGGTGACGAACCCGATATGTGTATTGTTAATACATGTGGGATGTAAATGTTTTTAAAGGACTTTTTTTTAAAAAAAATTGGCGCCTATAGCTAAAAACAGCCAATTCCTTCAACACCTCTGCAAACACCTTTTTCATTGATATATTTAAACTCTGCGGTGGTGGGTGGTATAATTCTTTTTCTCTTTAGTATTAATACGTGTGTGTGTGTGTGTGTGTGTGTGTGTGTGTGTGTGTATCAAAAACCCGCAACCTTCATTCATGGGCAATTCTATTCACTTTCCAGCAATTTCTCCTCATGAATGGTGACCGGGCGAATACTTAAATGCAAGGCTGAGTCCCGCTGCCTCACAGCAATGGTTTTTGGGTTTTTTTTAATCAATAAGTGACTTATATTACCAGAGCATACAAATATGACTCCCCCCCCCCCCGTCCTCCGTTCTGATGATCGTGACATTTTGGTGCAGGACTCTACTTTGTCTTGCCGTGAATGTTGAGGCTAAAACAGCTGGAGTTGACACCCTCTAATTCTGAGCTTTTATTGCAGTAATTACCAGTGAGTCATTCCCTTGCTTTTCTACTGATCTGTCTCTCCCCATGTAAGGAAAGTGTGTCTGTCTATGTCTCTATCTATCTACCTATCTATCTATCTATCTATCAATCATCTATCTATCATCTACCTACCTAACTACCTATTCATCCATCCATCTATATCATCTATCTATCTATCTATCTATCTATCTATCTATCTATCTATCTATCTATCTATCATCTATCTACCTACCTACCTGTCTATCCATCCACCCATCTATATCATCTATCTATCTATCTATCTATCTATCTATCTATCTATCTATCTATCATCTACCTACCTACCTACCTGTATATCCATCCATCCATCTATATATCTATCTTCTACCTACCTACCTACTTATCATCTATCTATCTATCCATCCATCCATCCATCTATATCATCTATCTATCTATCTATCTATCTATCTATCTATCTATCTATCTATCATCTAGCTACCTACCTATCTATCATCTATCTATCCATCTATCTATATCATCTATCTTCTATCTACATACCTACCTACCTACCTACCTATCATCTACCTACCTACCTATCTGTCCATCCATCTATATATCATCTATCTATCTATCTATCTATCTATCTATCTATCTATCTATCTATCTATCATCTAGCTACCTACCTACTTACCTACCTACCTATCATCTATCTGTCCAACTATATCATCTATCTTCTAACTACCTACCTACCCTCCTATCTATCTATCTATCTATCTTCCATCCATCAATCATCGATCCATCCATCTGCCTATCACCTATATCTATCTATCTTTCTCTCTCTCTCTCTCATCTCTCCCTCCCTTTCTCTCTCGCTCTATTCATTCATCCATCCATCCATCTATCCATCTATCCATCTATCCATCCAACATCTGTTTGTCCATCCTTCCATCCATCCATCCATCCATCCATCCATCCATTCAACATCTATCTATCTATCTATCTATCTATCTATCTATCTATCTATCGTCTATCTATCTATCTATCTATCTATCTTCCATCCATCAATCATCGATCCATCCATCCGTCTATCACCTATATCTATCTATCTTTCTCTCTCTCTCTCATCTCTCCCTCCCTTTCTCTCTCGCTCTATTCATTCATTCATCCATCCATCCATCTATCCATCCAACATCTGTTTGTCCATCCTTCCATCCATCCATCCATTCAACATCTATCTATCTATCTATCTATCTATCTATCTATCTATCTATCTATCTATTGTCTATCTATCATCCATCTATCCATCCATTCAACATCTATCTATCTATCTATCTATCTATCTATCTATCTATCTATCTATCTATTTATCTATCTATTGTCTATCTATCATCCATCCATCCATCCATTCAACATCTATCTATCTATCTATCTATCTATCTATCTATCTATCTATCGTCTATCTATTGTCTATCTATCATCCATCTATCCATCCATTCAACATCTATCTATCTATCTATCTATCTATCTATCTATCTATCTATCTATCTATCTATCTATTTATCTATCTATTGTCTATCATCCATCCATCCATCCATTCAACATCTATCTATCTATCTATCTATCTATCTATCTATCTATCTATCTATCTATCTATCGTCTATCTATCATCCATCTATCCATCCTCTATCTGTCTCCAGCAATGGAGCACCCACAACTTCTGAAGGCAAGTCGTTCCACTGGTTAATTGTTCTCATTGTCAGGAAATTTTTCCTTTCTTCTAGGTTGGATCTTCCTCTGAGGAGTTTCCACCTATCGCTTTTTTGTCCTGCCCTCAGGTGCTTTGGAGAATAGGGCAACACTTTCATCTCTGTGACTGCCCTTCCAGTACTGGAAGACAGTTATCATGTCCCCCTAATCCTTCTCTTTGATAGCCTGGAGGTACATCGTTCCGCAACCATTCATCGTTTGTTCTCCTACTCATCTTTGTAGCTCTTCTCTGCACTCTTTCTAGGGTCTCAGCATCCCTTTTGTATCGTGGTGTCCAGAACTGGTCACCCATGATACAAAGGACGTAATCAGAAACCAGGTTCCAGGGAAACAGCCATGAAAAGAGCTTGACTTGGTGGCTCAGTGGCTAAGACACTGAGCTTGTCGATCAGAAAGGTTGGCAGTTCGGCGGTTCGAATCCCTAGTACAGGTCTCCTGCGTGAGCAGGGGGTTGGACTAGATTATCTCCAAGGTCCCTTCCAGCTCTGTTACTGTTACTGAGCCCTTCTACATACAATTCTGGTGTTGCTTTGTTTGAACCATAAATGGGAACTTTATTTCCTCGTGACAAGTCTGGAATCTCTCTTTTAACCCCGGACAAAGGAGGCTGTCTGGTGGTGAAACACGAGGTAGTTGTGATGGATTAGCTGGGGAAATGGCTCTCATTTATCTCCCTTGAGATTTTTCTGGGTCCTGGGCTTAATCTCCAAGACTTGATGGATGAGATGAAGGGATTGTTCTACCTGCCACCCCCACCTCTCTCTAGAGAGAAGGTGAGGGAAGAGAGAAAGTTGTCTAGCTCTGGAGAAGAAGACTTTCTTGGGTAACAGAAGGAGAAATGAGAAGGATAGTAAAGGAGAAGATAGCGAGTTTTTCCAGGAAGCATCGACAACAAAATGCTTATGTCAGCACCCTGTGAAATATGGGTGGCCAGCACCAGTGGCGACTCATTAATCCTTATTAATAATGCACCCAACGAAGTCAGCAGAAGGATCTCAGTGCGGTGTCTGATGATTTAAAGGGTGTGAGGGAGCCCACAGGATCTCCTGCCTCATCCAGGAAGTAAAGGGGGCAGAGAATCAGGGCGGAGGACAGGAAAGGGGAGAAGCAATCAGGGTTTCAATCGAAATATGGGCTTAGATTTCACGTTGCGAGCCATTCCTTCCCTCCTCCCTTTTTCCCTTTCCTTTCCTTTCCTTTCCTTTCCTTTCCTTTCCTTTCCTTTCCTTTCCTTTCCTTTCCTTTCCTTTCCTTTCCTTTCCTTTCCTTCCCTTCCCTTCCCTTCCCTTCCCTTCCCTTCCCTTCCCTTCCTTTCTTCCTTCCTTCCTTCCTTCCTTCCTTCTTATGCAATAATTAGAATGCAGTATTGCAGGCTGAATCTGCCCACTGCCAAGAGTTCAATCCTGACCAGCTCAAGGTTGACTCAGCCTTCCATCCTTCTGAGGTCAGTAAAATGAGGACCCAGATTGTAAACTCTGTAAACTGCTCAGAGAGGGCTGTAGAGCACTGTGAAGCGGTATATAAGTCTAAGTGCTATTCCTTCCTTCCTTCCTTCCTTCCTTCCTTTCTTCCTTTCCCCCTCCCTCCCTCCCTCCCTTTCTTTCTTTCTTTCTTTCTTTCTTTCTCTTTCTTTCTTTCCTTCCTTCCTTCTTTCTCTTTCCTTTCTTTCTTCCTTCTCCCTGCCTCCCTGCCTCCCCTTTCTTTCTTTCTTTCTTTCATTTTTCTTTCTTTCTTTCTTTTTCCTTCTTTCTTTCTTTCCTTCCTTCCTTCCCCCCTCCCTCCCTCCCTCTCTCTCTCTTTCTTTCTTTCTTTCTTTCTTTCTCTTTCTTTCCTTCCCTCCTTCTTTCTCTTTCCTTTCTTTCTTCCTTCTCCCTGCCTCCCTTTCTTTCTTTCTTCCTTCCTTCCTTCCTTCCTTCCTTCCTTCCTTCCTTCCTTCCTTCCTTCCTTCCTTCCTTCCTTCCTTCCCCATCTCACCACAGGATAACTCTTAAAAAGAGAAGACCATTCAAAACCGATACACAATACAAATAAAATACCATACAAATGCAAATGCTCAATTCTAACTAGAATGGTGGGCAGTGGGGAGTTGGGGGTTTAGAACGAGTGTCGGGGGAAATGAGATCTGTTATTAATCTATCAAGGTCCCTTCATGTGAAGCCGCCCCTCCCATAGGAGGCCCGAGCCAATTATCAGAGCCTGATCTTTAAGCTCTTGCAAAAAAGTCAGGAAGGTCATATGGGGACACAAAGCCTCCTTTCCAGAGGTGGTACTCAACCGGTTCGGACTGATTTGCCTGAACTGGTAGTGGAAATCGCCCTGGCTCTATACCATCCTATTTAGGCACATTTTTGAGGCCAGCCGCACTCACAGAAGGCACGCGCGCAAGCAAAGCGCATACGTTGAAGGCAGGTGTTCGTGCATGCACGGCGAACCAATAGTAAAATAATCCGAAACCTACCACTGCTACTTTCGCTCTGAGGACCATGTTGGCATCGCTAAAGATTGACTTTACAAAGGACATGACTGGCTCACCGGTTTGCAACCTTGATACCACCCCAGTCCAAATTTGTCCGTAGGATAAAAGCAGGGGTGGCTGCTGAGGGTTCGCGGGGGTTCGGGAGAACCTGTAGCTAAGATTCTGTGCAATTCAGAGAACCCCCTCAATCCCACTCCTGGCTGGCCCTGCCCACCCCGCCCCACCCCTCCCAGGAGTCCCCACACGGCCCGTTTTGGGTGCTGGTAAGTCAGGGTGCGCCTGGAGGCTCGGGGAGGGTGAAAAACAAGCCTCCCGGAAGTTCAGGAAGGCTGGAAATGGACTGTTTCCAGCCTCCAGAGGGCCTCTGGAGCCTGGGGAGGCTGTTTTCGCTCTCCTGGATGCTCGAGGAAAGCCTCCGGAGCCTAGGGAGGGCAAAAATGCCCCTCCCCGCCATGGTGCAGGAGGCCAAGTAGGCCACGCCCACCATGGCCACGCTCACCCAGCAACCAGGCAGAGAACCCCTTGCTAAAATTTTTGAAGCCCACCCCTGGATAAAAGGCCCACAAAAAAACTCAAATTTATGAGGATTTTATTGTGAGGGTGTGTGGGGAAGACTTTTTAAGACCACGGGAGGAGTCCATCCCACCATAATAATCATCTAGAGAGCCACAGGTGGCAAATTGTTGGACGTCCCTCAGAAGAAGGTTGGCTGGAACAAGCTTTCTGAAGATTGGGTAGTCAGTAACTTGGAGGTAGGAGATGGCAATTAAGCCACCCATTCCCAAAATGAACATAATTAGCATAATTAACTGCCTCGGATGGTAATTAATTGCTTTGAACAATAGTTTCCGGGGACGTGGAAGGATTTGCAAAACCATCGGCACATCTGTAAGTCAGAGTTTCGGGATCCCGAGTAGCGTAGGCTGCCCTTTCAGAAGATGATGCTTGCGTCCTCGGTCCTCAGGTGATCCTTGATTTACAACGGTTTGTTTAGTGACCATTTGAGGTTGCAACGGCACAGAAAAAAAGTAACTAATGACCATTGATGGAGATTCTCCTTCATCCAGAACATGGTTGACCCAAAGGTGCTTTTTTCAAGAGGCACCTGGACTGTCTGTTTTTCTTTGAAGACGTTTCGCTTCGCATCCAAGAAGCTTCTTCAGCTCTTGCATAGATAAATGTCTATGGAGATTCTCCCTCATCCAGGTCATGGTTGCCCCAAAAAACTTGCTTTGTTTTTGTTTGAAGATGTTTTGCTTCTCATCTGAGAAGCTTCTTCAGCTTCTGACGAAGAATTGAAGAAGCTTCTTGGATGAGAAGCGAAACGTCTTCAAAGAAAAACCAGAAAGTTCAGTTGCCTCTCCAAAAAAAAAAAAAAAAAAAAAAAAAAAAGGAAATTTGGGACAACTAATGACCGTTTTTCACACTTATGGACATTGAAACATCCCCATGGTCACGTGATCCAAATTCAGATGCTTAGCAACCGACTCGTATTTATGACTATTGTATTGTCCTGGGATCGCTTTTTGCGACCTTCTGATCAACAACGGGGAAGTCAGATTGGCTTAATGACCACCTGATCCGCTTAAAAATCGATTTAAACGATTCACTTAACAAACTCATCAAACTTAACAAATGTTTCACTTCACAATGGAAATTTGGGGCTCAGTTGTGGCCGTAAATCAAGGAAGTTCAAATCAAAATCAAATCAAGTTTATTACAGTCAAGGACTAGAACAAATAAAAAAAACACTCAAGGAATACCCAATTAAAAAATTCTAGCATAAAATAATAAAGAACAGATAAAATCTATATGAAAAATCACAAGTTGGCATCCATTCGGTCAGTTACACATGGATTAATGATGCTATAATATCAATTCTTGTAGTCCCTGTAGTTCCAGGAGTGGAATTTTAGCAAGGGGTTCTGTGCCTAGTTGCTGAGTTGGCATGACCACCTAGTTGGCCTCCTGCACCACGGTGAGCAGCTGTTTTTGCCCTCCTTGGGCTCCGGAGGATTTATTCGAGCCTCTGGGAGGGCGAAAACGGCCTCCCCAGGCTCCAGTGGCCCTCTGGAGGCCGGAAACGGGCCTGTTTCCATTTCTGTTTCTGTTTCCGGTCTTCCTGAACTTCCGGTAGGCCCGTTTTTCACCTCCCCGAGCCTCCGCACGCACCCTGCACCCTCCTGCATCCAAAACAGGCTGCGTGGGGACTCCTGGGAGGAGAGGGGCTGGATGGATGGGGCCAGCCAGGAGTGGGATTTGGGGGTTCTCCGAACTGCACAGAATCTTAGCTAGAGGTTCTCCCGAACCCATGCAAACCTCCAGCAGCCCCACCCCTGGGTAGTTCCATCCTTTGCTGCTTGCTTTCAAATCTTGGATGCAAGGAAGGAGCGAGTTCTCTGCAAAGCCTGCTAGAGAGAGTTTCCAAAATTGGATTTATTGATTTGCTAGGCAATGTCCTTGAATCACAATGGATGGTAGGACCTAGCTGACTTTGGTTGATTCTTCCCCAACCTAAACAGGGTTGGCCCGATTAATATTTGGATGGAAGCCTACCAGAAAAAAAAAAAAAAACCAAAAAAACTCAGAGCTGGAATGGAAAGAACATCAACCTGGAAGAAAACAACAATAAATGGCTTTCGTACTCCTGCCAAGAAAATTATGTAGATGTGTCTTCATAGTCGCTAAGGGCTGAGCCCAACTGGACAGTGTTTATCTTATTTTTTAAAAATGTATGCTCTAGGACAGGGATGGCTAACCTTTTTGCCATCGCATGCCAAAAGCAGGGGGAGCATGGTGTGTGTGTGTGTCGTGTGCGTGCGTGCGTGCGTGGCCACATCCATAATTCAATGTGCTCCCCCCGCTTTTGGCATGCGATGGCATGGTGGGCCCAGTAGGCCTGTTTTTTTTGCCCTCCCCAGGCTCCAGAGGCTTTCTAGGAGCCTGGGGGGGTGCAAAAATGGTCTTCCCCATCCCCCGAAGGCCCTCCGGAGGCCGGAGACTGCCCATTTCTCAACTTCCAGTGGGACCATAAGGCCTATTTTTTGCTGTCCCCAGGCTCCAGAGCCTTTCTAGGAGCCTGGGGAGGGCAAACACGGCACTCCCCACCCCCCTGGAGGCCCTCCGGAGGCCGGGAACAGCCTGTTTCCTGACTTCCGGTGGGTCCGGAAGGCCCAAAAATCAGCTGGCTGGCACACGTATGCACGCTGGAGCTGAGCTAGGGCAATACTCGCGTGCCCACAGATATGGCTCCGTGTGCCACCTGTGGCACGTGTGCCATAGGTTCGCCATCACGGCTCTAGGATCATAACCATGGGACACAAGGCATCTCAGAACATAGTCTTTAAGATCAGACAAAGCCCTTTAACCTAAGATAATATGAAGACCTAATACCAGATTTGTTCTTCTTGCCCCTATGTTGGCCTTCAAAGCCAATTCTTCCCAAGGTTCAGAATCTCCAACTCTACCATGGGGTGACCTAAGGATCTGCTGCTATCTCCATTTTTCATTCTTGCATGGTATTAGAATTAAAAAAAAATTATTGGCCAAGTGTGATTGGACACACAAAGAATATGTCTTGATGCATATGCTCTCAGTGTACATAAAAGAAAAGATACTCCGCATGGTTGAAATCCAGCAGGTTCTGACAGGTTCTGGAGAACCGGTAGTGGACATTTTGAGCAGTTTGGAGAACCGGCAAATACCACCTCTGGCCGGCCCCAGAGTGGGGAGGGAACGGAGATTGTGCAATATCCTTCCCCCAGGAGTGGGGAGGGAATGGAGATTTTGCAGTATCCTTCCCCTGCCACGCCCACCAAGCCACGCCCACAGAACCGGTAGTAAAAACAAAATTGGATTTCACCACTGGTTCTCCGGTGCTATTCCACAAGCTTTGCTCCTTAAAAAGTGTGCAGCTTTAGCGACAGCAAACATCCCCCCACCCCAACCTCTCCCACGAAGCTGAATGGAAAGAAGAGATGATTACTTTGCTAATGTAATTAATGTGCGGTTGACTATCCTTTTCTTTCAGCGCATGCACTTCTGGGGTTTAATCCAATAACAGCCCAGGGTTTAAATTTATTAGGTTATTATCAGTTGCCCAGAGCAACTGAAACCTGCTTTCAGAGCAGTGGGTTAGAAATGACAAACCAAACTCTGTTTGCATGTGCATGTTGGAAAGTCACAATGGTGGGGAACCAGGGGTGAAATCCAGCAGGTTCTGGCGAACCGGTAGCGGAAATTTTGAGTAGTTCGGAGAACCGGCAAATACCGCCTTTGGCTGGCCCCAGAGTGGGGTGGGAATGGAGATTTTGCAGTATCCTTCCCCTGCCACACCCAACAAGTCACGCCCACAGAACCGTTAGTAAAAAAATTTGGATTTCACCACTGTGGGGAGCAAATGAAGTTGATGGCATAACAAAACGAGACAAAACGGATGGGGAAAAGGGGCTGATTTTGAATTTGATCAGGTCCTCTTGCCTTTGAAGATGCCAGGATGGTGACCTGGGCATCTTCGGAGTTTAGGGGATTGCAGGTTAAAACACACGAAGAACGGTTGCAGGAATTGGGTATATCTAGAATACTCCATGTCTACTGTAACTAGTTTTGGTCACCACACTATAAAAAAAGATGTGGAGACTCTAGAAAGAGTGCAGAGAAGAGCAACCAGGATGATTAGGGGACTGGAGGCTAAAACATACGATGAACAGTTGCAGGAACTGGGCATGGCTGGTCTAGTGAAGAGAAGGACCAGGGGAGACAGGATAGCAAGTCTTCCAATATTTGAGGGGTTGCCACAGAGAGGAGGAAGGGGGTCAAGCTGTTTTCCAAAGGACCTGAAGGCCAGACAAGGAACAATGGATGGAAACTGATCAAGGAGAGATTCAACCTAGAAATAAGGAGAAATTTTCTTTTTTTTTTCTTTTTTTTTTTTGAATACAATTTTTATTGGTTTTTTTTTTTTACACAAATAAAATATAGTCACGATTCTATTTAACATCGGATTCTCAGTGTTTTTACATATATACATAAGTAAGTATCTGGTGTCATTTATACTGCACATTTCAAATTAATCTCTGCACCGTTTATTCCTTTCTTAATTCTATCATTTATCCATTCGTACCATCTTCCCCACACAGTATCATAATCAGAGTTTTCGTCATCATTTATCTCGTGTGTTAATTTACTTATCTCTGCACACTCTAATATTTTATTAATTATAAGGTCATCTGGTGGTAGGTCTTTCTTTTTCCAATATTGAGCGTATGCTAGTCTGGCAGCTGTAGCTATGTGTATTAGGAGATGGACCTTTTCCTTTCCATGCCCTTTCTTTACCATTCCCAGGAGAAATATTTCTGGATTCAAATCAATTTCTTCTTTGAGTATATCTTTCAACCATCTTCGGCTTTTGCTCCAATACCTTTTTGCTTCGGGGCATGTCCACCACATATGAAAGAAGGTGCCATGACCATGGCCACATTTCCAACAATTTGGCTGTGCATTGGGGAACATCTTTGCTAGTCTTGCAGGTGCTAAATACCACCTGTGAAGCATTTTGTAATGGTTTTCCTTATACGTGGCTGCTCTAGTTAATTTATAATTTTTGTTCCAGGCTTCTTCCCATTCATTAAGGTCCAAACTGTGTCCAATATTTCTCTCCCATGCTCTCAGTTGGTTTCTAATTATATCCTCATCTCTATCTTCATCCGATAGATAGTTATACAGCTTGGCCAACGCTTTATTCCCTTGTCCCATCAAAATTTTGTCTAATCCATTATATCCTAATTCTAAGCCATACTCATCTTTATCTTTCTGGTATCTTGATTTTATTTGTAGGTAGGTCCACCAGTCTAAGGTTATACCTTGATCTCTCAGAACTTCATTTGATTTAATGTTTCCCCCTCCATCGACAATGTCTTTGTATCTGTACAGTACAGGAGAAATTTTCTGACCGTGAGAACAATCAACCCATGGAACAGAAGTTGCCTTCGGAAGTTGTGGGAGCTTCATCCCTGGAAGCTTTCAAGAAGAGATTGGACTGCCATCTGTCAGAAATGGTGTAGGGCGTGCTTGGGCGGGAGGTTGGACTAGATGACCTACAAAAGAGAGAGAGGGAGAGAGAGAGGGAGAGGGAGAGGGAGAGAGAGAGAGAGAGAGAGAGAGAGAGAAAGAAAGAAAGAAAGAGAGAGAAGCATGCAGTGAATCACTGGGAAAATAAGAAAAGCAAAGAACTTGGCAGAGCGTTGCCTCACCTTGAAGCATATCTTGGCTCCTTTGTGTTGTGTAAGACGAGAAGTCAAAGCTGACTTGGGTGTTGTTGGGAGCGTTTTTGTAATTTCCTTGGATTGCTTTCCCTCACCTTGATCACTTTGTCCACGCTGCTTGCAGAATAAGGGATGGCTTTGCCAATTCTCTTTGCTTCGAGTCTGGCTCAGTTGTTAGAAGAGCAGATACGCTCCGAGGAAGCCCTTCTTCCCCAAGAGGAGATAAGCTGGTGATCTTTGGCCAGCCTGTCCTGGGTTCCCACTAGAGAGTTGGTGGGAGGTTTTGGAGAGCACCTGGTGGTACTCTTTCCGACTGTCCATGAAGACTAAGAAGAAAAAGCAGCAGTTTATCGCCATTCTAGCCGATATATTTGTAGAAAGTCCATTGGGGTAGTGACGGAATACAGAGTCACAGAGTTGGAAGGGACCTTGGAAGTCTTCTAGTCTAACCCCTTGCTCAAGCAGGAGACCCTATATGGACACATGGTTGTCCAATTCTTCTTGAATATCTTTAGTGATGGACCATGCATACAATCCATTCTATTGATTAGCTGTTCTTTGTCGCAGAAAATTCCTTCCTCCCTCCCTCCCTTCCTCCCTTCCTCCCTCCCTCCCTCATCTTTCCTTCCTTCCTTCCTCATCTTTCCTTCCTTTCCTCCTTCCTCCCTCCCTCCTTACCTCATCTTTCCTTCCTCCCTCCCTCATCTATCCTTCCTTCCCTTCTTCCTTCCTTCCTCCCTCTCTCCCTCCCAACTTCCTCCCTCCCTCCCTCATCCTTCCTTCCTTCCTTCCTCCCTCCCAACTTCCTCCTTCCCTTCCTCCCTCCCTCCCTCCCTCATCTTTCCTTCCTTCCCTCCCTCCTCCCTTCCTCCCTCATCTTTCCTTCTTTCCTTCCCTCCTTCCCCCCTCCCTCCCTCTCAACTTCCTTCCTTCCCCATCCATCCATCCATCCATCCATCCATCTCAAAATTGCTTTCTACTCCTTTCCTCCTCTTCTGTCTTTTTGACCTAAACCCCAGGGATCATCACCGTATCGACAAGCCATGTTGCACCAACCATATCGGCTAAACGTGTGCCTGCCCGTAAACCATCATGATTCCCTTTCCCCCCTTCCTGGCTGTTTCCAAGGGTTACTGAAAGAGAGAAATCTCCTTGATGATCCTCCTAAACTGGCGGCAGAGACAGTAGCAAAGCAAATGTCAGGTTAGCTGACAGGGGAACGGGGATTCTGCAACCAACAGAGCAGGATTCCCCCCTCTCCCCATCTCTTGAACTGGGGACTTCCTTCCTCCTGGTATATTTTCTTTCTCCGTTCTGCCACATTGTTGAATTAGCCTCGGGTTTTGGCTTCGGCTTTTCTGCTTGCTTGCAAAGCTAAGAAACGGATGCTTCACTAAATATCTCTAACAGGTTTCTAACAGGTGAAGCTGCAATGGATGGCTGTGACAGTTGGACCATAAGGAAGGCTGAGCACCAAAGAATTGAGGCCTTTGAACTCTGGTGGTGGAGAAGACTCCTGCGAGTCCCTTGGACTGCAAGGCCATCCAACCGGTCAGTCCTAGAGGAGATCAACCCTGACTGCTCTTTAGAAGGCCAGATCCTGAAGAGGAAACTCAAAAGCTTTGGCTACCTAATGAGAAGGAAGGACTCCCTGGAGAAGAGCCTAATGCTGGGAACGATGGAGGGCAAAAGAAGGAGGGGACGGCAGAGAAGGAGGTAGCTGGATGGAGTCACTGAAGCAGTCAGCGTGAGCTTAAATGGACTCCAGAGGATGGTAGAGGACAGGAAGGCCTGGAGGAAGGTTGTCCATGGGGTCGCAATGGGTCGGACACGACTTCGCAATTCACAACAACAACAATGGGTGAAGACACATGTCTACCTTTCAAAGCAGGATAATTCCAAGTTTTTGGAGATATGGACTAACTTAAATCAAACATTCTAACATTCTTAGAAGGACCCTGGAATAAGCCTTTGCCATTTTTAACTTGGCTGAAAGAGATATTTACTCAACACGCAGAGGAGAATATTACTTCTAATATTCTTAATAAATACCATTCTTAATTTTTTTGTTTGTTTTTTAAAAAATTTTGAATCCCTCTCTGCCTAAATTCTAATGGAAAGCCCTTGCTTTTTTTCCTCATCCGTGTCAGAGGTATAGTCAATAAGCATCAAATGCAAAAGAAATGATTTTTTTTTTAAAAAAAACCTGGTTGCCATGACCGATGGAACTCCTTGCTTCAAGAAATTGGACGGGTATTTGGTTGGTCTTTTGCCAACTTTTGGGCTGTTCCTCTTTACGTTCTTTCCTCTTCTCCAAAGCACCTGAGGGCAGGACAAGAAGCAACGTGTGGAAACTCATCAAGGAGAGAAGCAACTTAGAACTAAGGAGAAATTTCCTGAATGTTAGAACAATTAACCAGTGGAACTCCTTGCCTCTAGAAGTTGTGAATGCTCCAACACTGGAAGTTTTTAAGAAGAGGTTGGATAACCATTTGTCTGAAGTGGTGTAAGGTTTCCTGCCTAGGCAGGAGGTTGGACTAGGTCCCTTCCAACTCTGTTATTCTGTTCTATGGACAATGCAACATTTTACTTGAACATATGGAAAGCAGCTTCTGCCTGCTCTTGTTAGTTAAAGCTGATTTATTTATTTATTTATTTATTTATTTATTTATTTATTTATTTATTTATTTATTTATTTATTTTTGCAGGCTTGTCTCTTCTTTCGGTGAAACGATTTAAAGTTATCGTTTGAAATGTTAGCTGGGTGGGTTTCATATGATAGATAAAGTGAAGTGAAGTTAAAATAAAATTGTATTTATTTATTCTAAAATTTATAAAATTTAATAATTTAAATTTTTTTAAAAAATTTAATCAATAAAATTATTTATTATAAATCTAAGTGAAGTTAAATAATAGAGCTTATTAGTGGGAAGTGGTCTTGCTATTTTCTATTCCTTTTCTAACTTCAGGGAGATTATTTCCTCCCCGTCCCTCCCCAAACAGTGGTGGGTTTAAAAAAAAAATTACTACTGGTTCTGTGGGCATGGTTTGATGGGTGTGGCAGGGGAAGGATACTGTAAAATCTCCATTCCCACCCCACTCCAGGGGAAGGATACTAAAATCCCCATTCCCTCCCCACTCCAGGGGAAGGATACTGCAAAATCTCCATTCCCTCCCCACTCCAGGGGAAGGATACTGTAAAAGCTCCATTCCCTCCCCACTCCAGGGGAAGATACTGCAAAATCCCCATTTCCTCCCCATCAGCTGGGACTCGGGAGGCAGAGAATAGATGGGGGCGGGGCCAGCCAGAGGTAGTATTTACCGGTTCTCCGAACTACTCAAAATTTCCACTACCAGTTTTCCAGAACGGGTCAGAACCTGCTGAATACCACCTCTGCCCCCCCAAAATAGTATTATTTTCAGGATTATAAATACTACAAACTCCATGATTGATTCATAGTCCTGTTACATTTTGGTGATTTAGGGATACTCCAACACCCTTTTCTTCCTGAAAATTTTTCTCAGCATTTCTAATATGGAGTGATGATGTTTGGGGGTTGGATGAATAGAGAGTTGGTTGTTAGATTTCTTTAAAAAAAAAAAATCACCAAGAGCTTTTAGCTGTTTAAAAATCTGCAATGCAGTTTTTTTAAGCAAAGGTCAACTCTCCTTCAAGCTGAGTTCGGTTCCTAGTGACTGTGTGAACACGTCAACTGAATTTTTCCTGCCAGCAGTGAAGGAAAAAAAAGAAAGAAAGAAGTTATTCATCCTTTCTTTCTTCTGGGAAATTTGGGTTTTTAAAATTCCCAGTCTTGTGGCCCATCCTCTGATCTCCAGGTGGCCTCCCTCCCAGCTAAGCTTTCTGAGATCAGCCAAGATTGGCACCTTGGGGAAAGATGAAAGCTCTTTTAAATCAAATTGGACTCCTGATAGCTCAAACTTGGAAATGTTTGATTATTACCGTCGTTCAGCTCGGAGGTTGGATGTACCTGAAAAGCCGGAAGGTATCTTAGCATAAAAAGCAAATCCAGAGATTTGTATTGTACAAATAAATACGTCTCAAACCAACTTAATTGGCCAAAACCTGCTGTAGAGTTCCATATTCTAGGAGAAATGCACACAAAACATTTTTTGCTTTCTTATGCATTTAGAAAATGGCCAAGGAAAGCTAAAATAGACCCTATTCCTCCTTTTTTTTTTTTTTTTTTTTTTTTGCACGATGAGAGCATTGCTAAAGATTTGGGAAACTGAACCTTTCCTTTGAGAACAAGAGCTTCACAAGTCATCCTGGTTTTTTTTTTCCTTTTTTTTTTTCTTTTTAATCTTCACAATCCTGAAAAGGTTTACGAAGGTCTCCCTGAGTGACAAAAGAAAGATTTGGGTGGTATCTTAAGAAGCCGAGCTCATTATCCGGCAAAGCACAATCCATCTTGCAAAGATCTTGCTTAAAACGTTAGCTGCGATGGAGAGTAACAAAAAATAATCAGCGCAAGACAGATGGGAGAAAATTCGTCGAGAATTCATCTCCGGCAGGAATGGATTGCAATGAGCTGAGAGAAAGAACCATTTAACTAATTGCAAGGAGGGTTGGAACCATTTACGGAATCATTTTTTGAATAGAATAGAATAGAATAGAATAGAATAGAATAGAATAGAATAGAATAGAATAGAATAGAATAGAATAGAATTCTTTACGGGCCAAGTGTGATTGGACACACAAGGAATTTGTCTTTGGTGCAGAAGCTCTTGGTGTACATAAAAGAGAAGAGACGTTCGTCAAGAATCATAAGGTACAACACCTAATGATAGTCATAGGGAACAAATAAGCAATCAAATCATACTAGGAAACAATATCAGTATAAATCTTAAGGATACCAGCAACAAGGTTACAGTCATACAGTCATAAGTGGGAGGAGATGGGTGACGGGAACGATGAGAAGATTAATAGTAATGCAGACTTAGTGAATAGTTTGACAGTGTTGAGGGAATTATTTGTTGAGCAGAGTGATGCCGTTCGGGAAAAAACTGTCCTTGTGTCTAGTTGTTCTGGTGTGCAGTGCTCTATAGCGTCGTTTTGAGTGTAGGAGTTGAAACAGTTTATGTCCAGGATGCGAGGGGTCTGTAGATATTTTCCCAGCCCTCTTTTTGACTCGTGCAGTACACAGGTCCTCAATGGAAGGCAAGTTGGTAGCCATGTTTTTTTCTGCAGTTCTAATTATCCATTGAAGTCTCTGTCTGTCTTGTTGGGTTGCAGAGCCAAACCAGACAGTTATGGAGGTGCAGATGAGAGACTCAACAATTCCTCTGTAGAACTGGATCAGCAGCTCCTTGGACAGTTTGAGCTTTCTGAGTTGGTGCAGAAAGAACATTCTTTGTTGCGCTTTTTTGATGACCTTTTTGATGTTAGGTGTCCATTTTAGATCTTGAGATATGGTAGAACCTGGTACCCGAGTGCGAAATGGATGCCTTCAGCTCGAAAAATGAACATTTAGAAGCCAAGATATTCCAACTTTTTTGGGATGGTGGTGGAGTCACATTTTGTGTTAAATTGATAGAGTTTGACTTTTTAATTTCCTGAAAAAATCACCACCAACAGCTCACACATGCACAAAAAACCACTCACAATAGAACGGGTCTTCTCAATGGGAGTTTGATGGTAGAACCCTGAAGGAGGAACTGACAGCCACACTCAAGGCAAATAAATATCTTTTTGTGGGAGCAGGAGCGTCCATCCTGCTATAAATAAAACTAAATGCAATTTTACTGAGAGTTTTTAATGAGGGGTGTGTGTCTGGGTGTCCAGAAATCTTTTTCATTTTTTTCCCCAGGCTCAGAGCCTTGGAGGGGTACCATGTTTCCACAAAAATAAGACTGGGTCTTATATTAATTTTTGCTCCAAAAGTCGCATTAGGGCTTATTTTCCAGTTAGGTCTTACTTCTGGGAAAATACGGTGCTAAACGTGTCTGTCTGGCTGACGATCTTAACTGGGGCTTATTTTTGGGGTAGGGATTATATTACGAGCATCCTGAAAAATCATACTAGGGCTTATTTTCCGGTTGAGTCTTGTTTTAGGGGAAACAGGGTATTGGATATCATCTTGTCTGACCTTCTGGTCCCTGGAGGATTGCAATGTAGGATGGACCATAGGCCACCTATATTTTAGAAAAGAACTTTTGTAGCTGTGGGTTGAACTGTGGGGTCCTTTGGTACTCTCTGAGCTGGATGGTTTTCTTGCAAACGTTTCATGACCCAAGTAGGTAACATCATCAGTGGTAGAAAGAAGTGGGATTTGTGGAGAGGAGGACTGTGGGGTCCTTGGTGCTCCCTAAGCTTGATGGTTTTCTTGCAAATGTTTCATGACCCAGGTAGGTAACAACATCAGTGCTAAAAGGGAGTGGGGAGGAGGAGGAGGAGGAGGAGGAGGAGGAGGAGGAATGTCAGGTCCTTGCTGCTCTCTGAGCTTGGTAGTTTTCTTGCAGATATTTCATTATCCAAAATAGGTAATGAGTCGCCTTATAGAGAAGATTGGGGGTTGGGTGGAGGTATCATCAAAATTGAATAAATAAAACTAGGTAAAATCATCAGTGCACTCCCTTCTGGCACTGATGGTATTACCTAGTTAGGTAAAGAAATGTCTGCAAGAAAATCGCCCAGCTCAGAGAGCACACCAAGGACCGCACAAGCTATATTTTGTAGTACTTTTGTTGTCAGATAACTGCTCCTCTTATTTGTTTGTTTTGGATGTTTAATTATTGCGTGCTTTAAAATGGCTTTTAAGTCCCTTGGAGTTTTGAAATATTAGATACATACAAATCTAAATCAAATAACTCCAAGGAGGGAAAAAAAAACCCCACAACCCATCACTTTGCAGCTTTAATATCACTGTTCAAATGTTCGCCATGATCTATTTCCTTCTCGTCTCTGTAAATTCTATTCCGGCAACATTTTTTTTTTTTTTTGGCTTGGCATCCTATCTTTTTTGATATTTGAAAACAATGACCTAGCCTCTCTTTTATTCTCCAGACTAAATCTCTAAAACCAGGTGTGGGATTCAGCCGGTTCAGGCGAAGCGGATGTTAATTTTAATTTCGCCGAACTGGTAGTTGCAAGGATTGGTTGACCCCGCCCCTCCCCTCCCAAGAATCTCCACGCAGTCCGTTTTAGATGCCAGATAAGTGCAAGGCCCATACGGAGGCTCTGGGAGGGCAAAAAACAGGCCTACTGGAAGTCCGGGAACGGGTCTGTTTCCAGCCTCCGGAGGGCTTCCAGAGCCTGGGGAAGGCTGTTTTTGCCCTCCCGGAGGCTCAAGAAAAGCCTCTGGAGCCTGGGGAGGGTAAAAATGCCCTCCCCCCGCTGTGGTGCAGGAAGCTGACTAGGCCACACCCCCACGGCCATGCCCACCCAGCAATTGGGCAGAGAACCGGTTGCTAACATTTTTCAATCCCACCCCTGTCTAAAACGTTTCGTGCAGGACCGTCTTTCCGTGGCTCCTGACACCACCATAAAACCAGTTCCGTGAAATTCCAGGAGAGAAATATTTCCAAGGGGGTCTGTCTGTTGTGACAAATTGCCACCCTTCCCTTATTCCTTATTATAAAAAAATCAGCTAGATGCGATAGGCCCTCCTTTGCAACTGAGAATGAAGTTTATTTAAGATAGCAGCGAAACCTGACAAATGCATTTCCTGGCTGCCTTTTAAGAATAATATTTTAATATTTAAGACAGGAGGCATTGCAACAGGCTAGGCTTTCTATTTCTCTCCTTTCACACCGCTCGAGCTGTCACTTTGATCTACACCTTTACAGCAGTTAATAAACAGAGTCAAAATACACTTTGGACCCGTTTCTGCCCTTCCCTCCAGCAATTTACAGCTTCTAATTTTATTCCTGAGCAACATCGCCCCCCTTCCCCCAATTGCTGGATTGATGGCTTCTGAACTCTTTGCCAATGATGGAAAATTCGGTCGATTCACATATTTTTTTTTTCATAAGAACTTGAAGGGATAAAGTCTCCTTCAAGTCCAATTCAATTCCTGGTGCCTTGATGGATGTGTCCACGTTGTGTTCTTGGCAACAATGGAGAAACGGTTGCCAGATTTGTTTTTTGTGGTGCCCGGGCGTTCTACCTTTTGTGATTTCCTGGTGGTGTCCCATCCAAGGCCTAACCGGGCACAATGCTGTTTAGCTTCCAAGTTCAGACAAAGCTACCTGCCGAGACCCTAAGCTTTCCCTCCCCTTTTAAAAAATAAAAATAAACTCAATTAATCAAAGGTAAATGTAAGGGTTCCCCTCGCACATATGTGCTAGTCGTTCCCGACTCGAGGGGGCGATGCTCATCTCCGTTTCAAAGCCGAAGAGCCAGCGCTGTCCGAAGACGTCTCCGTGGTCACGTGGCTGGCATGACTCAATGCCAAAGGCGCATGGAACGCTGTTCCCTTCCCACCAAAGGTGGTCCCTATTTTTCTACTTGCATTTTTTACGGGTTTTCGAACTGCTAGGTTGGCAGAAGCTGGGACAAGTCACGGGAGCTCACCCCGTTACGTGGCACCAGGGATTCGAACCGCTGAACTGCTGACCTTTTGATCGACAAGCTCCGTGTAGCCATTGAGCCACCGCTCGATTGATAAATATGTTTGAAGTTGAGTCTGTGGACCTGGTCATTTGCTCTCTCCGCTTGGTTGTTTTCTTGCAGACTTCATCATCCAACTACGTAACTTCATTGGGGGCTAAGGGATGACATTATTACCTAGCACTGATGGTGTTACCTATTTGGGTAATGAAATGTCTGCAAGAAAGCAACTAAGCTCAGAAGGCACCAAGGTTCCCTCATGTCAACCCTCAGCTACAAATATTCACCTTTATTGGTGAATATTCGTGCAGGACAATATCACCCCTAGGGCAGGGGTGAAATCCACTTACCTTCGCTACCGGTTCGCAAATGGGAGTGCACGCTTGTGCACAACACCTCTGTGCATGTGCAGAGTGTCAAAAATGGGACGTGATGACGTCTGGGCAGTGGGCGGAGCCTCCTGCTGCCGGCGCTAACGGTTAGCTCGATCCGGATAGAACTGGCTGCATTTCACCACTGCCCTAAGGCCATCTGAGAACTATTGGGTCAGAGATGAGGAAGTTTGATGAGGAACATCTGGACCATGGATGTTTTGGTTGCTGCCAGCCATTGTCGGTCACGAAAGACCAGGTCCATCCGCGAAGGTCCAATTAAAGGGATTTATTTCTAAACAGCCTATGCATAGGAATCTTCTCAACTAATCGTTGGAACTTGCTTGGAATTAGATAAGGGATCCACAGAATTCAAGAAAGGTTGGACTGAGTTCGCTTGTGGCTACGTAGGGATTCTAAGCTTATTCCTCTTTTGACTCCACCCCAGTTTCTGCCATTCCTTCTCCTACAGCCATGTACTGTTTTACAAATGAGCGGTTAAAGGTGATGACTAAAAAGAAAATGTCCTAGTGCAAGCTTGAGATGAGTTTTTTTTTTTTTTTTTTTTTTGGGAGCAAATGGTTGTTACTCCTTCAAATCACTCCCCGCCACTTGTCTGTCTCACTTCTGGACTGGGAATGAGTTGGACACAACATCCTTGGGATGAGTCCAGAAAAAGGCCTGTGGGCCATCATGAATAGATGCAAGATCTTTAGTCGCAAAAGATGATACTCTAATTGTCATGCATGAGAGAATTAGGACCACACTTTAAGTTCCAGTTCAGCTGATTTATTGCTCATGGCTATACACAGGAATCTAGCCACCTAACAGTCAGCATTAAATTGGCACTAGATAAGAACCAATAGAATTCAAGAGGAGTTGGACTTAATCTGTTTGTGGCAATTTAATGATTCTAGGCTGATTACTCTCTTGACTCCACCGGTAAGCTCTGCCTCTCCTTCTGCAACACTAATGCGATTTCTCTCTCTCTTTCTCTCTTGCCCTGGGTAGGATTCTGGCTACAGCTGGGACCCAGTTTGACCTTCGAACACTGAGAGCTGTCCGTGTGCTGAGACCCCTGAAACTTGTCTCAGGAATCCCAAGTAAGTGGAAGAACGCGGTTTAACTTTGATTCCAACTCTCATTGTGCTTTGCCCCTTTGCTAGAATCAGTGGTGTGGTGTGTTTCAGCCGGTTCGGGCCAGTTAAATTGCTGGCCCTGCCCCTTCCAGGAGTCCCCACACACCTCATTTTGGCTCGCAGATAAGTACAGAGAGACCTACTAGGTCCAAAATATGGCCCGTTTTTGCTCCCAGGAGGGTCCAGGAGGACAAATGCTGCCTGTCACACCCCCTGGCCACGCCCACTCAGCCAGTCATTAGGGCAGAGAACAGGTTGTTAAATTATTTGAATCCCACCACTGGATAGAATCAACATCACATGAAGGTATTAGTACCGCTTTATAATGCTGTTGTAAGACCACACTTGGATCACTCAGAAGTTGCTAAACTGTCATCATCTTACGATAGTTCAGCTCCGCTAAAGTTTTGTGAGATTCCAGGAACGGCTGCCGAGAAATGGCTGGTATATTCCTTGGAGAAATTGCTTGAGAAGTCAACCCTCTTTAGTAGTGTTGGAAGAAATATCCATCTGGTTCAGTTCTAAGCCAGGAGAAAGGCACCGGTGATCTGTCCCCGTCCACACACACACACAAACACAGCCAGCCGAGGGTTAAGGAAACACTTTGGCACACACCCAGGTCTTTATCTCCAACTTGGCAGCGATTTACACACCGTCTGCCAAGTGCGTTTATTTCCACAAAACCGAAAGATAAGATACTTAGCGTACAAAAGTCCAATCAGAATAATATTTCTCTCAGCAGTTTCTGGACGAGGCTTTAGTGACTATCCAAGGTTTACTTTTGTTCGTCACAGGGATCGCTGGCCACCACCCTCTATTATATAGTCTCTGGGGTGTGGTCCAGTGATTCAGTTCTAATCCCTAGCACGCCTCCTGAGCTGCTGCAAACGTTTATCACGCCTTCGGAGGCGTGCGTCCAGGAATGATGTCTCTCCCTCGCTCTCATCGGAGACACCTGTCTCTCGGCTAATCTCCTCTCCCTCGGCCGGCACCTGAGACAGTGCCAGAGGGGAGGGGCCTGGAGAGGGAGGCCTGGCTGACTCCTCTTCCTCATGCTCGGAGCTTTCTTCCTCCGATGGGATAGGCTCAGAGGGCGGGGCCACAACAACCGGAGACAAAATGGAGGCTGGAGACTGATTGGGTCCATTTATTGATGAAGCAGAACCACCAAGCACGTGTGAGTCTGGGCAGCTGACCACATGGAGTTAAGAGTGAGAGGTTTTTATACCTTCTCTTGGGCTTTGCACTTGAGCTTCCTGTTCCTGTGCAAGAACGTGTATTCTATTGGCTTTTATCAGACTCCCCATGGGGCCAAGTAGAAATCCTAGGAGTTTGTCTGAGCTAAGCTTGGTTGAAGTTTGGCTAAGGCAATGAAACTTGGTTGAAGTTGTGGCTGAGGGCTAATCCTACCTTTGTTCAGACCTTGTTGCAGGGAATCTTTGCCTATGAATAGAAATACCTATATCTTCATCTCTTAAGTGATGACATCTGCTGTGGGCTGTTAAGGAAGATGGGGGCTGCTTCCGTGGTGGGTTTCACATATTCTTACCACCAGTTCGTTGCGTGCGTGGACATGCACCTGGCCTCGAAAATGTGGCTAAATAGGATAGCATTACGCCGGGGTGGGTAGGCGCCGCAGTTGCTGCTACCAGTTTGCCCGAACTGGTACGAACCGGCTGAATACCACCTCCGTTTCTCATCCAGGGAAATTTAATATTCTGCCTCTTTAATATTTCTCAAATTCATTTCATTCTTCTCGGAGAGGGGCTGGGTGCTAACTTTCTACAGTAGGCTCTTGTGAGGTTCAGCCTGAGCAAAGCCAAATCAAGGTGTGGATCAGGGGTGAGTTCTACTTATCTTTACTACCGGTTCGCAACAGGATCACGCAGATCGCTGATGATGACATCCGGGGTAGTGGGCGGGGCCTCCCGCCAGTTTTACTACCGGTTCTTGCGAACCGGTCCAAACCGGAGTCAATCCACCACTGGTGTGGATTTGAATTCAAGCTGATGGAAATCCACAGAGAGCTGGGCTAGAAGTTAGTAATGTTTGAGGAACGTCTTTATCCCTTCCTGAGATATTTTCTGGTTGGACTCCTCCCTTTGCTAAGATCCTCCATGGACTGATTCTCTTTTTTTTTTCTTGGCCAGGTTTACAAGTTGTCCTCAAATCCATCATGAAGGCAATGGTACCCCTCCTTCAGATCGGCCTCCTCCTCTTCTTCGCCATCGTGATGTTTGCCATCATCGGTCTGGAATTCTACATGGGCAAGTTTCACAAGGCTTGCTTCTCCAACGAAACAGGTGGGTTTCATGGGAAGACCAGTCTAATAAGATAGCTTTTATATTTTAGTATAAATATTTTTTATTGTTTTGTATCACATATTCACTTTCTATATTGAACAGTGCGTTTTCTAGGTGTCCAAAGTATTAACATATAAACAACATCATAATCATTATAATCATATACCATGTTTTCCCCAAAATAAGACCCTGTCTTATATTTTGTTGAACCCTGAAATAAGCGCTTGGCCTTATTTTTGAGGAGGTCTTATTATTTTGGGGTGTGTGGAGCAAGACAGAGATCCTCTTGCCGTCTTACCTGATTTCCAGCTCTGTCTCCCTAACCCTAACCAGAGGAAATGGCGAGGACCGGCTGCGCATGCGTTTAAATATTTTTGGGGAGGGCTTATTTAACTTTTTTTTTTTTTTAAAAAAAAAAACATCCCTGCAGGTGAGAGACTGGGAGATTTCCCATGCGGTGAAGACTGGCCCGCTAGGCGCTGTGAAGAAGGCACCTGCAAAAAATACTGGGAGGGCCCCAACTTTGGAATCACCAACTTCGACAACATCTTGTTTGCTGTGCTCACCGTCTTCCAGTGCATCACCATGGAAGGATGGACCGATATCCTCTACAACGTAAGTTCTGCTGGCAAAAGGCCATCTAATGAAGCACATATCTCCTGCCCATCTCCTGCTTAGGATCTTCTCGGTTCAATATGTATTTGATAAGAACAAGAATACGGCCAATCTTATCTCTGCAAGAGTGGTGTTCCACAGAGAGGGAGCCATCATGGAGAAGGTCGTTCCTCTTGGTCTCATTAGATGGACTTCTCCTAGGAGAGGGAATCTGTAACATTCCCTGCCTCCATGTTCCGGTGGGTTGAGTAGATATATCTGGGAAAAGATTGTCCTTCAGATAACAGGAAGGGAACCATCATGGAGAAGATCCTTCTTCTTGGTCTCACTAGATGGACCTCCTTAGGAGAAAGGACTTCTAATACTCCCTGCCTCCCTGTTCTGGTGGGTTGAGTGGATATAATTGGGAAAATATGGTCCTTCAGATAACAGGGAAGCCATCATGCAGAAGATCCTTCTTCTTGGTCTCACTAGATGGACCTCTTTAGGAGAGAGAGTCCGTAACATTCCTTGCCTCCTTGTTCTGGTGGGTCAGGTAGATATGACTGCGAAAAGATGGTCCCTTATAATAACCTGGTTGCAAACCATGTAGGCCAGAGAGACAGCAGAAGACTTGTGTTGGATTCAAAAGGGTTCCTTTTTCAGGAACATGGCATTGAAAAATTTGCAGGGAACCCATCATTCCTTGTTGTTGTTGTTGTTGTTAAGGGTTTTGTTTCTCAGAGATCTCAAAACTAGGTTCTGACATTGTTGGATAATAAGGTTCAGTGGTGGGTTTCCAATATTCCAATATCCAATATTACCACCGGTTCATCGTGCGTGCTTGCTTCACACATGCACTTCCACGGATGCACCCAGCCTTCTGTGCATGCGCTTTGTTCACTCACACACCTTCTGTGCATGTGCCCGGCCTCGAAAACATGCCTAAATAGGACAGCATAGAGCAGGGGTGGGTGGGCAGAACCCACCTGTGATCTCCGCTACATGTTCACCTGGTACGAACCGGCTGAATACTGGTACTGGTACGAACCGGCTGAATACTGGTACCAGTACAAACCGGCTGGATACCGGTATCGGTACAAACCAGCTGAATACCGGTACCAGTACAAACTGGCTGAATACTGGTACCGGTACAAACCAGCTGAATACCGGTATCGGTACAAACCGGCTGAATACTGGTACCGGTACGAACCGGCTGAATACGACCTCTGATGAGGTTAGGAATATATATATATATTTCCCAATAGAACTTGCTCTAAGTTCTAGAATTGGAAGCAGACGATATGTTTTTCCAGATCAAAATCCACCCCCCCCTCCGAGTTGCTCCAGGCTTTCTCTATTTCAGATATATAATTTATGGTGGGGGGGGGGGAGGGGGGAGAGCGAGCGAGCGAGCAATTGAGCTACCGCTGCTGCTATGGTTACATAATTAGGAGTCAAATATCCTTTTCAGATTTACTGGAAAAACACTCACGGAGTTACTTATCGGATCAAGAAACAGCTGTACTATATGATCTGGGGTGGGGGTGGGAGAAAGGAGGGTCTTTGTTTGTTTGTTTTTCCTTCTACTTTATTGCAGTCATTAATCAGGCCAAGATATTTGTTTTGCAAGTGGGGTGAGTGAATGGGAAGGGGAGAAGTGTACCTTAGAAGCCACTTTGCCAGTGGGCTCAATTAAAGAGCTACAGTAGAAAGGAGGGAGTGGTTGGGGGGGGGGTGCTGCGGATATAAAGTTTTCTGTTTTTTGCTTGAGCATGCACATCTCACAGAACATAAAGGGACCTTGGAGGTCTTCTAGTCCAACCTGCTAATCTAGAAGGAGAACCTATACCGTTCTGGACAAATGGTTGTCCAAAACTTCCCATGTTGGAGCAACTTCTGAAGGCAAACCATTCCAGTGATTAGGATAGGATAGGATAGGATAGGATAGGATAGGATAGGATAGGATAGGATAGGATAGAATAGAATAGAATAGAATAGAATAGAATAGAATAGAATAGAATAGAATAGAATAGAATAGAATAGAATAGAATAAGATGGAAGGGACCTTGGTTTTTCTTTTTTTTCCCCCTCCCTTTTCTGTTGTCGAAAGCAAGCCGAAAGCTTTTTACTCAAGTTTTCTCTGGGAAGCGAGCGTCTTGTGCAAAGGGCAGACAGGTTAATGCATCGAGAAAGGTTTGAGGAGGAGAAGAAGCTGTAAAAAAAAAAAAAGAAAACATTTTGCTTTCTCAAAAGACAAAACAAGGCCACAGGAGGAGCGTTAAGAAAGGTTTTTGGGTTTGTAAGCCAGGCGGGGTTGGAAAAAAAAATGCCCCACAAAATGACCAGGCATTGTGGGGAGAACGTAAGGACAGGTAGCCTGGGACTCTGGCTGCAATGCTCCAATAGGAATAGAGATTTCAGTACTACTGATAGAAGAGAATATTTGTAGCTCAGGATTGAAATAAGGGGTCCTTGGTGCTCTCTGAGCTTGGTGGTTTTTCTGCAGACATTTCGTTACCAAACTAAGTTAGATCATCAGTGCTAGAAGGGAAGGGAGTTTGTGTTGTGGCCTGCCGGCGGCCAGCAGAGCTGGCAGCAGAATCGGACAGTGAGGAGGTTGGGCCAGTCCTGGGGCTGGGGAAAGGTAGGATGAAGGCTCTGCATCGGAGGCAGAGAGGGGGCCAAGGCCATCTGATAGTTATGTGCAGCCTCTGGAGTCTGACATCAGCGAGGTAGAAGAACAGCGGGAGCCTGTTCCCAGTGTGCTCATGCGCAGAGCTGCCAAGAGACAGGAACAATTAAGGAAACAGGGTCGACTTGGGAGTAAGGCTTGGAGATGATTGGCCCCTCCCATAAGACATAAAAGAGAAGCAAACAGGACGTGAGCTTTTGCAGGAAGCAATTAGCTCATCTTGCCAATTCAAGATTTGAAAATTCTGTTTGTGACTCTGTGCCAAGTTTGGCCTTGCCCTGCGTCTGGAAATTAGCTCTCTGGCAGCGTTCCACGTGAGATAGGTGGGGTGTTGATAACCTTCCTCTGAAAGACTGTTTATCAAGCCTTGTGGACTGTAAATGAAAGTAATTTACAGCTGTATGAATAAAAGAGGTTTTGTGGGACTAAGGTTGTGCTTTATACTTTCTAAGGAAGCCTAGGTCAGAAGTTTGGGAATGGAGGGAGACGGAGGAGGAGAAAGAGGAGGAGAACTGTGGAGTCCTTGGTGGTCTCTTAACTTGTTTTCTTGCAGGCATTCCGTTACACAGCTAGCTAATGTCATCTGTGCTAGAAGGGAGTGGGGTTTGTGGCGACGGGGTGGAGAGGAGGAGGAGGAGGAGGAGAAAAGCAATGACGATTGTGGGGTCCTTGGAACTCTTTGAGCTTGGTAGTTTTCTTGCAGATGTTTCATTACCAAACTAGGTAACATCATCAGTGTTAGAAGGGAGTTGGGTTGGTGGGGGGGAAAGAAGGAGGAGGAGGAAAGCTGTGGGACCTTGAGCTTGGTAGTTTTCTTGCAGGCGTTTTATTGCCCGTCTAACTAACATCATCAGTTCCAGAAGGGAGTGATGTGTATAGAGGAGGAGGAGGAGGAGGAGGAGGAGGAGGAGGAGGAGGACTGTCAGGTCCTTGGTGCTCTCTGAGCTTGGTAGTTTTCATGCAGATGTTTCATTGCCCATCTAGGAAACATTACCAATGCTCCAATTAGCACTGATACTACTGCCTAGCTGGGTAATAAAACGTCCTCAAGGAAACCACCGGACACCAAGGACCTCACAAAGATTTAAGTATTAGGAGAGTAGAAATTGGATCTGCATGTTGCTTGCTTAAGTCGATTCCAACATGAAAGATTCCGAGATATTTTTGGGAGGAAGCTGATTTATACCAGACCAAAAACACCTTTCCAATTTGGCCGACCTTCCTTTCTGACTTAATTCATTTCCCTGAATGCGGAAGGCTTGCAAAATTATCTTGTGAGTCTTGGCTTAGTTGGCTCTGTTTATTTATTTATTTTTTTGGCAATCATTAATCCTGTTTAGAATCTCCTGACATTTAAAGAGGGGTGGTAGACAAATAAGTTACTCTTTAACTCCATGGCTAATATTTATATTTGTAAGGGAGAGAGGGCGGATTTTCAGGAAATTTCATTATGAAACAAAATAATTATTCCTCCTTTCTTTTTTTATCCCCCCCCCCCATCCTATTGCTCATTTTTTGATCCCTGTTGAGTAATCTAGAATAAATCGCATTGTTCCCACTCATAAGTAGACATTCTTGTGTAAATACAGAGCTGAACAGAACTAGATAATACGTTGTCAAAATGTTCTATTAATGGGCTCCTATTTTCTAAAAGCATTTTTTAGATTTACAGCTCTAAAGAGCTGCAGGAAGCTTTTGTTATTTGTTGGTTAAAAGTTTTCTTTTCGTGTGTGCGTGTCTGAGAGAGAGAGAGAGCGAGAAAGAGAGAGAGAGAGAGAGAGAGAAAGAGAGAGAGAGATCTCAAAAGAGGGCATCTAGCCTAGCCCATTGTTAGGAACAGGATCTGCTGGAGGCAGATATTTTTCTCTCTGGGCACACTGAGAATATATCTGCTGATCAAAACTCTGCATTGGCAACAGGAAGGGCATCTGGGCAGTAAAACACTCTGCTAGCTCCATTCGGTTGCCCAGACTCCATCCCGTAAGGGATTATGGGGTTCATTAAAAGAGGAAAGAGAGAGAAAATGAGTGAGAGAGAGAGAGAGAGAAAAGCCCCATTCCCTCCCCTCTCCTGGGGGAAGGATATTGCAAAATCCCCATTCCCTCCTCAGTCCAGGAGAAGGATACTGCAAAATCCCCATTCCCTCCCCACTCCAGGGGAAAGCTACTGCAAAATCTCCATTCTCACCCCACTCCAGGGGAAGGCTACTGCAAAATCCCAATTCCCTCCACTCTCCAGGGGAAGGCTACTGCAAAATCCCCATTCCCTCCCCACTCCAGGGGAAGGCTACTGCAAAATCCCCATTCCCACCCGACTCCTGGGGGAAGGATATTGCAAAATCTCCATTCCCACCCCATTCTGAGGCCAGCCAGGGGTGGTATTTGCCGGTTCTCCAAACTATCCAAAATTTCCGCTACCGGTTCCCCAGAACCTGTCAGAACCTGCTGGATTTCACCTCTGATACCAGCCAATTATTTCAATACGGGAACACAGAAAAAGAGCTACATCTATAGTTTAAGTGGCTAGATTATTCAGGATCGAATCGTTTTATGGGTTAAAGATTCTTCGAATAGAACTGTATATTCGGATTTCAAGCAACCACTTTCATGGAATTCGGGGGGCTTATCTTGTCTGTAAGCTAGCTAGATCTCTCCTCGTTTTAATTTAATTTATTTTATCGGCCGCGTAGCCAGTTCCAGACCCTGGAAGACCTTAGAGATAATCCCACTCTCACCAAAGTAGAGGCATTGATGATTAAGAGTGGAGATACTGTGTGTAAGATCTGGTTGCATCCTCGCTTGAGTCAGATAATTAATTTGAAAACTTCAGATGATTTGGGAAACGGGCCGTCGGATGCTTCAGTATAAAACACTGAATTGCATCCGTTTGATTTTCCGAAGTGATGTGTTTTTTTTGGTTTTTTTTTTTTTTTAAAGGCTTACATATCTTTTTCCAACTGTCCAAATTCTTCAAAAGCTGGCTCAACTGGAGGATTCAGGTTCCTACAGGTGCCTCTCCTTTTCTCACAAGGAGTTACATTCGGTCTTTGAATAACGCGCCGTGACATGTCGACAGCTTGGGAGAAAAATAATAATTGAATTAAAATAGAGCTAGCGCTTATTAATCCCCGTGGATTTGAGAGCCTCTTCTTTTCCTCCTGTGCTAAAACTTGGGGGGACTCATCCAATCCTGGAAAGCTTTACTTGGTGCCTGAAATGACTTTAAAGCACTAATGATGTTAATCTAAATTGGATCATGAAATGCCTGCATGAAAACCGCCAAGTTCACAGTGCACCAAGGCTCCTCCCTTCCTCCTCCTCCTCCTCCTCCTCCTCACCACCACTCCACACACCCCGCTCCCTTCTACCATTGATGATGTTAGTTAGTTGGGTCATGAAACGTCTCCATGAAAACCAACTTCACAGAACACCAAGGCTCCTCCCTTCCTCCTCCTCCTCCTCCTCCTCCTCCTCCTCCTCCTCCTCACCACTCCATACATGCCACTCCCTTCTACCATTGATGATGTTACTTAGTTGGGTCATGAAACGTCTCCATGAAAACCAACTTCACAGAGCACCAAAGCTCCTCCCTTCCTCCTCCTCCTCCTCCTCCTCCTCCTCCTCCTCCTCCTCACTACTCCATACATGCCACTCCCTTCTACCATTGATGATGTTACTTAGTTGGGTCATGAAACGTCTCCATGAAAACCAACTTCACAGAGCACCAAGGCTCCTCCCTCCCTCCTCCTCCTCCTCACTCCACACATCCCACTCCGTTCTACCACTGATGATATAACCTAGTTGGGTCATGAAATGTCTCCATGAAAACCATCGAGTTCACAGAGGACCAAGGCTCCTCCTCCTCCTCCTCCTCCACACACCCCACTCCCTTCTACCACTGATGATGTTCCCTAGTTGGGTCATGAAACGTCTGCGAGAAAACCACCATGTTCACAGAGCACTAAGGATCCCACAGTTCAGCCCTGAGCTACAAATATTCTTTTCTATTAATTTTAAAGTTTTTGGGTTTGTTTGTTTGTTTGTTTGTTTGTTTTTTGTTTGCATTTCTGGCAAACCCAATCTTCTCTCCCCAACTAAAGAAGCAGGGAAGATAAAACAAAAACATGTAGGTAGAGTTCAAGACTAATCCTAAAACACTTCAGAGAGTTGAGAGAACAAGGGGGATTGACAGAAGTGCATGAATTCTGTGCCATGATCCATTCCTACCAAAAACTCACCCCAGAGGTTCCTGGCATTTAGAAATTAATCTGAAGCTTTTTCTGCTAACGGCAGGTAAAGAAGCCAAACCCAACTTATTTAGGAAGATAAATAAAGAATGACCATTAGCCGTAAGGAAAGAATGAGGTGAGCAAAACTGCGGAGTGAGCAAAAGACCTCTCTTTCTGCTACCTAAGCATCTGAATAGGCCTGATTGTGGAGGAAACGTTTTTTTCCCAGAGTGAAAATGGAGGTTTTTTAAAATTAGGGGTTGGAATCAGAGGTGGGCTGCTGGGGGTTCGCAGGGGTTCGGCAGAATCTCTAGCTAAGATTCTGTGCAGTTTGGAGAACCCCCAAATCCCACTCCTGGCTGGCCCCAGCCACTCCTCCCTTTCCCTCCGCTCCCAGGAGTCCCCACGTGGCCCGTTTTGGATGCAGATAAGTGCAGGGTGTGTGCAGAGGCTCAGGGAGGGCGAAAAAATGGGCCTACTGGAAGTTTGGGAAGGGCCTCCGGAGCCTGGGTAGGCCATTTATGCCCTCCTGGAGGCTCGAAAAAAGCCTCTGGAGTACAGGGAGGGCAAAAACACCCCCCCCCCCCATGGTGCAAGAGGCTGACTAGGCCACGCCCGCCATGGCCACGCCCACCCAGCAACCAGGCAGAGAACCTCTTGCTAAAATTTTTGAAGCCCACCCGTGGTTGGAATCCTTATGAAAATGAACGAATCGGAAAAGTGTTCCCTGAGAATGATGATCCTGTCAAGTTTCGAGGTCGCCTCGAATAAAATGCATTTCAAACAAAATCTTTGAAGAAAAAAACTCCTATTTATTGAGCACAACATCCTAACCTGACTCCAAACGAAGCCAACACTGACTTCCAGCCCCAAAACCCTCCATTTCCGTTCCCCACTCCCCTGCACTCATTGGCCATCTTCCAAGTCATTCTACCCCTAATCTGCTCCAGCTCAAAGGAATTCACCCCTCCCATCTCATCTCCTAGGGGACATTATCTCCAGGGAAAATAAGTAGGTGAAAAGTGAGCCGTCCCTTTCCAGACGCCTTCGCTTCTCCTTCTTATGTCAGCACTAGAGTAAATGCAGGTTGAAGTGCTGATAGATCCCTCAATTCCCCCATTTCCAAGGATCAACTGGTGGAAGCAGCGGATAGGTTGTCCTCAATTTACAGCCATTCATTTAGAGACCGTTCAGCGTTACACCGGCATTGAAAAAAGGTTGACATATGGCCGTTTTTCACACTTAACAACCTTCGCAGCATCTCTGTGGTCACAGAGACTCAAAATTCGGACGCTTGGCCACTGACTCACATTTACGACGGTTGCAGTGTCCCCTTGGGCTACCTTCTGACAAGCAAAGTCGAGGGGGAAGTCGGATTTGCTTCAAAACCGTGTGACTAACGTCACAAGGGCATTGATTCACACAACAACTGACATTTTGCTTCTAATCCCAGAGGCTTCCTCAGCTCTTTGCGCCAGTTGTGAACTGAAGAAGCTTCTTGAATAAGAAGCAAAATGTCTCCAAGGAAAAACAAAGCCCAGTTGCCTTCTGAAGAACTGAAGAAGATTCTTGGATGAGAAGTGAAACGTCTTCAAGGAAAAACAAAGCCCAATTGCCTTATGAAGAACTGAAGAAGCTTCTTGGATGAGAAGCAAAACATCTTCAAGGGGGGAAGAAAGTCCAATTGCCTTCTGAAGAACTGAAGAAGCTTCTTGGATGAGAAGTGAAACGTCTTCAAGGAAAAACAAAGCCCAGTTCCTTCTGAAGAACTGAAGAAGCTTCTTGGATGAGAAGCAAAATGTCTTCAAGGAAAAACAAAGCCCAGTTCCTTCTGAAGAACTGAAGAAGCTTCTTGGATGAGAAGCAAAACATCTTCAAGGGGGGAAAAAAGTCCAATTGTCTTCTGAAGAACTGAAGAAGCTTCTTGGATGAGAAGCAAAAACATCTTCAAGGGGGAAAAAAGTCCAATTGTCTTCTGAAGAACTGAAGAAGCTTCTTGGATGAGAAGCGAAACGTCTCCAAGGAAAAACAAAGTCCAGTTGCCTTCTGAAGAACTGAAGAAGCTTCTTGGATGAGAAGCAAAACATCTTCAAGGGGAAAAAAAAGTCCAATTGCCTTCTGAAGAACTGAAGAAGCTTCTTGGATGAGAAGCGAAGCGTCTCCAAGGAAAAACGAAGTCCAGTTGCCTCTTGAATAAAAGCACCTTTGGGACAACCAGGACCTGGATGGTTGAGAATCTCCAGAGAACCTCCATCAGACTGATGGAGTTTCCAGCCCTTCATTAGGTCTGTTTATCCCTACCCTAAGGACAAATTCACCAGCCCTAAGTCAATATAGGGGACGCGGTGGCTCAGTGGCTAAAACGTTGAGCTTGTCGATCGAAAGGTCGGCAGTTCAGCAGTTCGAATCCCTAGTGCTGCGTAATGGGGTGAACTCCCATTCCTTGTCCCAGCTTCTGCCAACCTAGCAGTTCGAAAGCAGGTAAAAAATGCAAATAGAAAAACAGGGACCACCTTTGGTGGGAAGGGAACAGTGTTCCGTGCGCCTTTGGTGTTGAGTCATGCCGGCCACATGACCACAGAGACGTCTTCAGACAGCGCTGGCTCTTTGGCTTTGAAACGGAGATGAGCACCGCCCCCTAGAGTCGGGAACGACTAGCACGTATCTGCAAGGGGAACCTTTACCTTTTACCTTTTAAGTCAATATATTTGCCTCAAAGGCCTATCATGTGCTTTCAAACCGTTTCCTTGGAATTGCGAGCCTAGTTCAGCTTGGCCTGGGAAATGTCTTCTCCACTTGCCTAAGAAAAAGCAGAGTCCCAGATATGGGTGTGAAACAATGCTGCCCAGCTGCAAAGGGACTTGGCCAAGGAACGCCACTCCCGATGGCATTGAGAATGGATGCTGGAGGGGAACCAAATCCCAGAGCCAACCGAGTAATTGCGAGTTGGCTCTGAGGTAGCCGAAATAATTGTATGTTCTTTTCAAACGCTTTGTGTATTGAAACAAATGCAAATTCCAATGGTCATCCCGCTATCCCGCTTTGATTTCGGGATAGCGATTCTCGAGCGGATTCTTTTTTTCTCATCATCTCCCACCTTCTTGGGCTCATCCTTCTAAAATCTGTTGGGCTTCGGATGAGTTCTCCAAGGTCATCTCTGCGGTTTCTAACCATGGCGGCTTTTGATCAGGGGTGGGCTTCAAAAATTTTAGCAAGGGGTTCTCTGCCCGGTTGCTGGGTGGGCGTGGCCATGGTGGGTGTGGCCTAGTTGGCCTGCTGCACCACAGCCCATGGGGGGGGGTGTTTTTGCCCTCCCCGGGCTCTGGAGGCTTTCCTTGAGACTCCGGGAGGGTGAAAACAGCCTCCCCAGGCTCCAAAGGCCCTCTAGAGGCCAGAAATGGACCAGTTTCCCAAACTGCTGGTAGGTCTGTTTTTTGCCCTTCCTGAGCCTCCATGTGTGCCCTGCACTTACCTGCATCCAAAATGGGCTGCGTGGAGACTCCTGGGAAGGACGGGGTGGGGTGGGTGGGGCCAGCCAGGGGTGAGATTTGGGGGTTCTCCAAATTGCATAGAATCTTAGCTAGAGGTTCTCCCGAACCCCTATGAACCCCCAGCAGCCCACCCCTGGTTTTGATCCCTGCCAAATACGGTAAACCAGTCCAGCGATTGAGGATCCATCTCAAACCAGACCTTCTCGGTGGAACCAATGCACAGAGTCTTTGGACATTAAATACCCCCAACCTGATGGTGAGGAACCATGCGATGACCCAGGGCAAGGTACAGAAGCAACACAGTCAACTGGTAAAGCAAACCGCCCCTTTATTGCTCCAACTTTCCCCCAAATGTTTCTGGCAAGTCACAGAGCAAAGTGATCACACAGACACACACACAACCCTCCAGCAGCTTCTGGTTGCAAGTAGTCCAGCATAATGCTGTGAACACCACGGCTGCAAAGCAAGAAATCCAGCAGGGCAAGGAAATAAGTCAATGAGTCCAGGAAGCAAAGGAACAAGGCAATTAATCCAGGAAGCCAGAAAGCAAGCAAGAAGTCCAGGAAACGTCAAACATTGGCAACGGCACACAACACTCCATGAATTCAGCATTTGTTCCTGACAAATGCCCCTCCCCACAATGTCTTCTTAAGTCTCAGTCCCCAGGTGTGGCTTCTGAAGAGGGACTGAGCGCTCTCCTCCCGAGTTGTTGGGTCAGCCTGCGCTGTTCCTGCCTTCTTTCCACTCTCCGTGCTCGAGGATCAGGAGGGGGTGGTCCTTGCTCATCGCCTGAGCTCTGTCTCTCATGTTCACCGCTCTTGGTTATCCTGCCTCCCTGCCTACAAGCCATCCCAATCCTGAAAGGCCCTGGCCTGACTTGGCCTGCTCCTCCCCACATTCCTCTGAAGCCAACGAAGCCGCCCCTTCGATCTCCTTCTGCTTCAGCTCCGGCTCGTCTTCCTCTGCAGATTCAGGCTCCAACAGCCTGAATTTGGACCACCTCAGTGTCCGAGGGAGCAAAAATCGGGATGGGAAGGAAGGGAAACCTTTACAGGGCTTATTCCAAGTTTGCAGGCAAGTGTAACGGAGGCCCCATCTGTTCCGTGTAAGTAGCAGAAGACAGATTTGCTAATGGCATTGTCAAAAGCGATCATCTAGTCACCCCCTCTAATAAAGGAAGACAAGCTCTATAAATTTCCAGACAAACATGGGGTGTTAAATCAGGGCCAAGAAGCCCCTTCGCTATAAATAACCAATTAGGACGCAAGGTTGACAGGCCCTTGTCCCAAATTCATTCTGCTAATGAGATTTAAGTGTCACTGTCGACTTGGCAGGTGGAAGGAGGAGGAGGTGTGGGAAAGGAGATCACCTGAGCACAGGGACACTGCTCCCCAAAAATAGCCTTGGGGAGCTGTAGCCCCTTTCCACGTGGAAGGTAGTTCCCGAAACAAAATTACCAGGCGGTATTATGTCAAGACGAAGACAGCTACCAGTAAAGCTCTGATATTAGTGGCTACATGGATATAAATACAGTATGCTGTTCCCTTGGCAGCAGTCCCCTAAGTAGTTTGCATTGTCATCTTCTTGCAGCTTCTTGTTATAACAGAGCTGGAAGAGACCTTGGAGGTCTTCTAGTCCTCAGGCAGGGGAATCTATACCGTTCCCGACAAATGAATGTGCCCTCTCTTCATAAAAGCCTCCAGTGATGGAGCACTCACAACTTCTGGAGGCAACTTCCGTTCCACTGGTTAACTGTTCTCATTGTCAGGAAGTTTTCTCCTTAGTTCTAGGTTGCTTCTCTCCTTGGTTCGTTTCCATCCATTGCTTCTTGCCCTGCCTTCTGGTCCTTTGGGAAACAGGTTGGCCCCCCTCTTCTTTGGGGCAGCCCCTCAAATATTGGAAGAGGCTATCATCTCCCCACTAGTCCTTCTGTTCTTTAGACTAGTAGTTTCCAGCGATTGTCGACTTGGGAAAATAATGGGAAATAATTGAGCTTGAAAGGCTAGGAAGTTGAGGCCTGCCCAGTGTATGTGACAATGTGAGTCTAGTTTCAGGGGTCGGCAACTTTAAACACTCAAAGAGCTACAAATGTTTGTAGTTTATGCTTTTACTTGGCTGTTCACCGCCCTGAGTCCTCAGGGAGAAGGGCTGTATACAAATTTAAAAATAAATAAATAAATAAAGATCCTAACTGGAAGCCCCCTGTTCAATTCTGGAGCCAACCGGAAGTCTGGTTCTCCCACCAGTCTTCTCCTAGCACAATGTCCTTTTTCCTCTGCCGACCGGAAGTCTGGATCCTCCACCATAGTGTCTCCTCCTAGCACGGCATCCTTTTTCCTCTACATGTCCAGTGGTGGGTTGCTCCCAGTTTGCACCGGTTCATAAGAACCGGTAGTAAACATTTTTAGTAGTTCGGAGAACCAGTAATAACATTGGCTGGCCACGCCCCCGAACCGGTCCCCGGTTCCTTCCGAACTCCTTCCCCCAGGAATGGGGAGGGAATGGAGATTTTGCAGTATCCTTTCCCTGGAGTGGGGTGGGAATGGAGATTTTGAAGTCTCCTTCCCCTGGAGGATTTTCCCCTGCAAAATCCCCATTCCCTCCCTATTCCTGGGGGGAAGGATATTGCAAAATCTCCATTCCCACCCCACTCTGGGGCCAGCCAGAGGTGGCATTTGCCGGTTCTCCGAACTACTCAAAATTTCCGCTACCGGTTCTGCAGAACCGGTCAGAACCTGCCGGATTTCACCCCTGCATCAGATGATGCCCGAGAGCGAGCCAGAAATGCAGAAACGGGCAGGAAGATCTGAAAAGCTCCCAGCAGGATAATGGTGGCAACCTTCTAAGGAGGCCTCTGAAGCTCGGTGGCAGGAACATCAGTGCTGGCTGCTGGAGACCGTTGGACTTTTAAAGATATATATCTTTCTTTCATCTCCCAAAGATCACTGCTTCTGCTTT
>JAKOOJ010000034.1:5415064-5442564 GCA_022577455.1 Arizona elegans
GTAATTCTATTCTATTCTGTTCTGTTCTATTCTATTCTATTCTATTCTATTCTATTCTATTCTATTCTATTCTATTCTATTCTATTCTATTCTACTCCCATCCCGTCCCGTTGCATCCCATCCCATTCTTCATTCCTATTCTATTCTATTCTATTCTATTCTATTCTATTCTATTCTATCCTATCCTATCCTATCCTATCCTATCCTATCCTATCCTATCCTATCCTATCCTATCCTATTCTACTCCCATCCCGTCCCGTCGCATCCCGTCCCATTCTTCATTCCTATTCTATTCTATTCTATTCTATTCTATTCTATTCTATTCTATTCTATTCTATTCTATTCTATTTTCTATCCTATCCTATCCTAAAAAAAGGGTTTTTTTCTTTTAAATGCCTCTGACGATCCCAGCTGAGCCGCACAATCATCAGAGGCTTTTTTTTTCACTTTTAAAAGCATTTTTTTGGCCGAAGAGGTTGTAGAAAAAATGCTTTTAAAAGTTTTTTAAAAAAGCCTCTGATGATTGTGCGGCTTAGCTGGGCATGGGGGGTGGGCAGGGATTTTTGCTACCGGTTTTCCGAACCACCCACCTTCATCGCTACCGGATCGGGTGATCCGGTCCAAACCGGGAGCATTTCACCCCTGGAATGACCAGTATAGGACCACCAGTCTCAATAAAAAATAGCCCAAAGGAAGGTGGAAAGAGACCCACAGAGATCCAGAGATCCACAGAGAGAGGTTCCGATTCACTTGTGTCTATTCTGATCTTCACCCATCATTTGCAATGGGGTTCAACAGACTGAAACTCAATTCCATCGCCTTTCGTTGGTTGCGTTGTCTCTCTCGAAGCAAATCCTCCTCATTCTAAGATTCTCTCCCCGCCCCCACTCTCCAGACTGGTGAACCCGGCTCTGAAGCAGGAGGTGGGGTAGATTTTCCCAGGTTGGGAGACTTCCCCTTTTAAATAAGATTATACTTTTAAATTACCCCTAATCAGAGCAAGGTGACTAATGGTTAAACACGCTGCCCGCCTGCTGGAAAGACAAATAGCCTGGGTTTACTCCCACTTGGAACAGCGATGTCTGGCTTGAGTTTTTTCTCTTTCTCTCTCTCCTCCACTCCCCTCTCTCTTCCTCCCTCCCTCTCCCCCCTCTCTCCCTCCTTTCTCTTCCTCTCTCTCCCCCTTCCTCTCTCTTCCCCCCTCTCTCTTTCTCTCTCTCTCCTCTCTCTCCCTCTCTCCCCCTCCTTTCTCTTCTCTCTCTCCCCCTCCTCTCTCCCCTCTCTTTCTCTCTCCCTTCCTCTCCCCCTCTCTCTTTCTCTCCTCATTTCTCCCTCTCTCCCTCCTTTCTCTTCCTCTTTCCCCCTTCCTCTCTCTTCCATTCTCTTTTCTCTGTCTCTGTCTCCCCCTTCTCTCTCTTCCTTTCTCTCTCTCTCTTTCTCTCTCTCTCCCCCTCCTTTCTCTTTTCTCTCTCCCCCTCTCTTTCACTCTCTCCCTCCTCTCTCTTCCTCTCTCTCTTCCTCTCTCTTCCTCTCCTCTCTCTACTCCCCCTCCTTTCTCTTCTCTCTCTCCCCCTCTCTTTCCCTCCTCTCTCTCCCCCTCTCTCTTCCTCTCCCCCTTTCTCCTCTTTCTCTCCTCCTCTCTCTCCCTCCCTCCTCTCTTCTTCTCTCTCCCCCTTCGTCTCTCTTCCTCTCTTCCTCTTTTTCTGTCTCTCCTCCCCCTCCCTTCCTCCCTCCTTCCTTCCCTCCCTTCCTCACTCTCTCTCTCTGCCCCCTGAGATTTCTGCTGAAATTACTCGGGCTTCCAGTGAATTATTCAGATGGAAGGGAAAGTGAAGATACAGTGTTGGGCCTGGTGATGTTCTCTTATATAATATTTAAGTTTTCCGAAGCTAAACTACGCTCTGCTTCGGTGGGGAGAAGCGCCACCCAGTTTCCTGCTCCCTGAACAACTTTCCGATGGAAATTCCAAAATGGATAGAAGAAAAGATTTGTAGCTCAGGCTGAACTGTGGGGTCCTCAGTGCTCTCTGAGCTGGGTTGTTTTTTTGCAGACATTTCATTACCTAACTAGATGACATTATCAGTGGAAGTTAGTGGAAGTTGCTCCCTCTTTATATACAGTAGCTCTTTGCTTAATAACCATGACCCAAAAAAAGTTGTAAAATCGGGCACAACTCACTTAACAATCCCCTCTCTTAGCGACAAAAGTTCTGGTCTCAATTGCGGTTTAAATCAAGGACTACTTGTATAGATAAAACCTAGCGGACTCTTAGTGGACAATCAATTGAAGATGAGCCCGTAGAGTGCGGTGGCAGCCAAAAAAGCCAACACAAGTTGCATTGAGGGATTGAATCAAGATCAAGTAAGGTACAACTACCACTCTATAAAGCCTAAGTAAGACCACACCTGGAGTACTGCATCCAGTTTTGGTCAGCACGCTATAAAAAAGATGTTGAGACTCTAGAAAGAGTGCAGAGAAGAGCAACAAAGAGGGGACTGGAGGCTAAAACAAACGAAGAACGGTTGCAAGAACTGGGCATGGCTAGTCTAGTGAAGAGAAGGACCAGGGGAGACAGGATAGCAGGGTTCCAATATTTGAGGGGCTGCCACAGAGAGGACGGGGTCAAGCTGTTTTCCAAAGGACCTGAAGGCCAAACAAGGAACAATGGATGGAAACTGATCAAGGAGAGATTCAACCTGAAAATAGGGAGAAATTTTCTGACCGTGAGAGCAATCAACCCATGGAACAGAAGTTGCCTTCAGAAGTTGTGGGAGCTTCATCATTGGAAGCTTTCAAGAAGAGACTGGACTGTCATCTGTCAGAAATGGTGTAGGATCTCCTGCTTGGGCAGAGGGTTGGACTAGATGACCTACAAGGTCCCTTCCAACTCTGTCATTGTGTATTCTGTATTAAGACTTCAGCTTCCATCTCACCCTATAAATGAGAGGATGGAGCTGTGGTCTGCCGGTTTCCAATGTCCTTGGCATCCCCTTTGCGACTTGCCTACAACAACATTTTTATGCCCTGACTCGGTTAGTCTCCAGGATCCTTCAGTGTTCATGAAAATGCATGCAAATTCAGATCTGGTAGTGGAGAGAAAAAAAATAAAATAAAATTTAGCATCCTCCCTGCACAGCTGGGAATCAAAAGCAGGGAGAAGAAGACTCGCATCGAGCTATTTCTATGCAAAGCACCGTTGTTCTTTTCTAAAAATACATAGATAGTGGCAACATGTGCACATTCTCACACATATTCATACCATTCTTTTCTTTATTAAATCAATCTATTTATTTTACAAGAGAAAAGGCACTTTGTTCTCAAGGAGATGGGGATAATTTAGTTCTGAAATCATGATGGCACAATCCTATTCTATTCTATTCTATTCTATTCTATTCTATTCTATTCTATTCTATTCTATTCTATTCTAGTCTAGTCTATTCTATTCTATTCTATTCCATTCCATTCCATTCCATTCCATTCCATTCCACTCCACTCCACTCCACTCCACTCCACTCCACTCTACAATACATTCTGTTCTGTTCTGTTCTGTTCTGTTCTGTTCTGTTCTAGTCTAGTCTAGTCTAGTCTAGTCTACCCTACCCTACCCTACCCTACCCTAGTCTAGTCTAGTCTACCCTACCCTACTGTACCCTACCCTACCCTACCCTACCCTACCCTACCGTATTCTATTCTATTCTATTCTATTCTATTCTATTCTATTCTATTCTATTCTATTCTATTCTATTCTATTCTATTCTATTCTATTCTATTCTATTCTATTCTATTCTATTCTATTCTATTCTACCCTACCCTAGTCTAGTCTAGTCTACTCTACCCTACTGTACCCTACCCTACTGTACCCTACCCTACCCTACCCTACCGTATTCTATTCTATTCTATTCTATTCTATTCTATTCTATTCTATTCTATTCTATTCTATTCTATTCTATTCTATTCCATTCCATTCCATTCCATTCCATTCCATTCCATTCCACTCCACTCCACTCCACTCCACTCCACTCCACTCCACTCTACAATACATTCTGTTCTGTTCTGTTCTGTTCTATTCTGGTCTAGTCTAGTCTAGTCTAGTCTAGTCTAGTCTAGTCTAGTCTACCCTACCCTACCCTACCCTAGCCTACCCTACCCTACCTATTCTTTTCTGGTCTATTCTATTCTACCCTACCCTACCCTACCCTACCCTACCCTACCCTACCCTACCTTAACCTACCCTACTCAGAATAATAGAATTGGAAGGGACCTTGGAGGACTTCTAGTCCAACCCCTTTCTCAAGCAGGAAACCCTACACCATTTCAGATAGATGACAATCCAGTCTCTTTTTGAAAGTTTCCAGTGATGAAGCTCCCACAACTTCTGAAGGCATTTCAGACAGGTGGTTGTCCAACCTCTTCTTAAAAACCTCCAGTGTTGGAGCAACCACAACTTCTGGAATCAAGATTAATTGTTCTCACTTCTCAGGAAATTCATCCCTAGTTCTAGGTTGGCTCTCTCCTTGATTTCATTTCCATCCCTTGCTTCTTGTCCTGCCTTTAGTTTTTGATCTACTTAAGCAACCGGCGAATCTCCAGATGTTGGATATTGCTCAGCCAAGAGAGGCTAAGAAATTCACCAACATCTGGAAGGCTACATGTTACCCTCCAGTTGTCTGCACACTTAATTGCTGTCCGCAGAGCCCCCACCCCACCCCCGGCCCTCCAGCCTGTTCCTTTGACTTTGCAGGAGTTAAAGAAGCCTTTTTTTGAGGATTGAAACGTTAAATGGATGGGGAGAAGGGAAGGAATTAGTCAAACGTTAATAAGAACTTGGAATTTTTCCGCCAGAATGGCGTTTTCCCTAATGGGGATGGGGGCAACGGGGAGTGTGGGGAGGGAGTAAATGGATTTCAGTGCCTTAAACACAGCCTTGGTTGACTGGCCCAAAAGTATTCAGGCGGAATAAAAAAAATTACATAGCATACTCGCTAAAACACAGAATGGGGATGTTTCTTTCTTCTTCTTTTTTTAATCTATGTATTATATTTTTTATTATTTTTAAAAATATACATCCATATTGTGTGCGGACAGACTTGGTTCTGGGTATCATTCATATTAATCCAATTTGCAATAACAATATTAGTAATCTCTATCACATTTCTCACATTTAAGTAATCCTCATTATAGTGTTTAAAGGTATGCAGTGGCTCAGTGGCTAAGACGCTGAGCTTGTCGATCTAAAGGCTGGCAGTTCAGCGGTTGGAATCCCTAGTCCCGCCTAGCGGGGTGAGCTCCCGTTACTCGTCCCAGCTTCTGCCAACCTAGCAGTTCGAAAGCAGGTCGTAAAATGGAGCAACATTCACTTAACCAAAGTCTCACTTACCAATTGAGTGGGTCAATTGTGGTCGTAAGTCGAGGACTAGCTGTATAACATGTCTGGCTATGTTGGTGATGTGTTTTTGGTGTCTGCTCACCACCTCTCTCTCTGTTTTCCAGACCAACGACGCTGCAGGGAACATGTGGAATTGGCTTTACTTCATCCCCCTCATCATCATTGGCTCCTTCTTCATGCTCAACCTGGTCCTTGGTGTCTTATCAGGGTAAGGACCCCTTTACTTTCTCTTCTATCCTCTGGCTGCATTTGTGAGTTTGGTGGGTCAATTCCCATTCCAGAGAGAAGATCTGACAGAAGAGAATATTCGCAGCTCAGGGCTGAACGGAGGGGTCCTTGGTGCTCTCTGAGCTTGGTGGTTTTTCTTGCAGATGTTTCATGACCCAACTAGGGTTCATCATCAGCACTAGAAGGCAGTAGGGTTTGTGGAGATGGGGAGGAGGACGACGACTGTGGGGTCTTTTTCTTGCAGATGTTTCATGACCCATCTAGATAACATCATCAATGCTAGAGAGAAGGGGTGTATGGGGAGAGGAGGACTGTGGGGTCCTTGGTTCTCTCTGAGTTTCATGGTTTTCTTGCAGACATTTCAAGACCCAACTAGGTAGAATCATCAGTGCTAGAAGGGAGTTGGGTTTAGAGGAGGAGGAGGAGGAGGAGGAAGAGGAGGAGGAGGAGGAGGACGACTGTGCATGGGGGTCCTTGGTGCTCTCTGCGTTTGGTGGTTTTCTTGCAGATGTTTTATGACCCAACTAGGTAACATCATTAGTGCTAAAAGGGAGTGGGGTTTGTGGAGTGAGGAGTGAGGAGTGAGGAGGAGGAGGAAGGGAGGAGCCTTGGCGCTGCAACAATAGGTTCCATATTTAGCATCTGGCACAATCCATCTATCTCCCCTGGCCTATTTTAGTGTCCCCCACCTGGAGACTTCATTTACAGCTCAACCTTCTGCCCCTTTGGGAGCGGCTGCGGGGAGAAAAAGAAAGGAAAAGAGAGAGAAAGAGGAAAGAAAGAGATTTTGACCAAGTCGGATTTCTCAGATTTACAGAACTGGCATAGTGTCATGTCCCTGTCGGAGCCTGAATCTGTGGAGGAAGACGAGCCATAGCTAGAGCCGATGGAGATCGAGGGGGCGGCTTCGTTGGCTTGGGAGGAAAATGGGGAGGAGTAGGCCCAGTCATTCCACGGTCTTTCAGGATTGGGCTTGTAGGCAGGGGGAAAGGGGGACAGGATAACCAACAGAAGCTAAGCAGGGAACATGAGAGACGGACCTCAGGTGATGAGCAAGGACCACCGTCTCCTGATCCTTGAGCACGAAGAATGGAGAGAAGGCAGGAACAGAGCAGACTGACCCAACTACTCAGGAGGAGAGTGCCCTGCCCCTTTCACAAGGCACACATGGGGTCTGAGACTTAAGGAGATGCTGCAGGGAGGGGCATTTATAGAGCACAAATGCTGAATTCCTGGAGTGTTGACTGCCGATGTTTGAACTTTCCTGGATTCCTTGCATTCTTTCTGTATTTCTGTATTCCTTGCCTTGCTCCTTTGCTTCTTGGACTCCTCGATTTGCCCTGCTGGATTTCTTGCTTTGCAGCCATGGTGCTCACAGCATTGGGCTGGACTATTTGCAGCCAGAGGCTGCTTGAGGTGTGTGTGGATGTTTGCCATCACTTTGTTCTGGGACTGGCCAGAAATGTGGGAGCATTTGGGGAAATTTGGAGCAATAAAGGGGCAGTTTGAATTGCCCTCTGCCCGTGTTACCTCTGTGTGGTGCCCCGGGTCATCACTTGTAGGCTGCACCATTCAGCACCAGAGCATGGACTGAGAAAAAAGTCCTGTATAGGTAGTGCTCAACTTACAACCAAATTCGTGTTGCTAAGCAAGACATTTGTCAAGTGAGTTTTGCCCCATGGTTACGACCTTCTTTGCCACAGTTGTTAAGCGAATGACTGGTTATGAAGGTTGCACTCATTCATCTGTTTCTTCTCTGCAGTGAGTTTGCCAAAGAACGAGAGAGAGTTGAAAACCGACGAGCTTTTCTGAAACTCCGGAGACAGCAGCAGATCGAGAGAGAACTTAACGGCTACTTGGAATGGATCTTTAAAGCAGGTAAGACGGAGAAAAATTTCCCAAGTCTTGAGAAGGAAATCAAAGCTGACTCAGTGGAAGATTCTGTTGTGGCCCGCCAGCTGCCAGAGGAGCTGGCGGCAGACTCAGACGATGAGGAGGTTAGGGAAGAACTTGGGCCAGTTCTGGAGTCTGGGGAAGGCTCTGATGGATGCTCTGTGTTGGACACAGAGATAGAGCCAGGGCTGTCCAATATTTCCCAGCCACCAGAGAGGCAGCTGCCTTTGCCTGAGATGAATGAGGAGGAAGAGCAGCTGGGGCCTGTTCCAGATGCATGTATGCACAGAGCAGTTAGGAGAGGTGAACAACGGAGGACAAGGAGTCAATTCGGGAAGCAAAACACATGTGGATGCTGAATGGCCCCTCCCTGGCTGGGGAATAAATAGAAGGGGAGTGGTTGTCATAGGAGACAACCGTTCGTATTTCTGAAGATTTTGTTCATTGTGTTTCGTGCCTCAAAGACTGCTTGCCAGAACTTAATTTGCAGCCTTGGCTGGGAGCTCACAGCCTTGCAATTATCGCAAGGAACTGATAAGGTCTGTTAGTGCAGCTATCTCTTTGAAGGACTATTGCCTGGACTTTTTGGTGGGTGAGTGCAATTAATTCACAAGGGGTAAATAAAGAGGGGTTTTTTTTTGTGACCAGGAGTCTGTTTCTTGCTTCTGCTGGGTCAGAACAGATTCCTATACAGAAAGAAAATGGTTCCAATTCAAAATAAAAAAGAGGAAAAACCAGAGACGTTTTGAAGGGACAGACAGAGAAAGCAGCACCTCGGTGCTGACACACTAGGCAAGCGCTTCCCTTTCCATGTCATCTCACAAACACACACACACACAGAGAGAGAGAGAAAAGAGGCAGTACTGGCATTGTAGTGACGCAGAAGGTTGGATCCCACTGGGCCCCCTGAGTAAGAAGCTTTTGGCAGACTGTAAATGTTAGGCTACGAAAGGTAAACTGTTATTCAAAAAGAGGGCATGCCTGGGTTGTCATTTCGGATGATCACTGGCTTCGAAGAAGGTCCTCGCAATTAACAGAAAGGCAATCGGTGGGCATGTGATGGGGCTATGATTTCTTGCTTATGGCTTCTCTCTTCCCATTTATAATTTTGAGGTGATTGTCTTGATGTTATATTCCCAGTGCAGGAAGAGGAATGGAATGGAATGGAGTAGAATGAGGAATAGAGTAGAGTAGGGTAGAGTAGGGTAGGGTAGAGTAGAGTAGAATAGAATAGAATAGAATAGAATAGAATAGAATAGAATAGAACAGAACAGAACAGAACAGAACAGAACAGAACAGAACAGAATAGAATAGAATAGAATAGAATAGAAAAAATTAGGAATGGAATGGAATGGAATGGAATGGAATGGAATGGAATGGAATGGAAGAATAGCATAGCATAGCATCGCACAGCACAGCACAGAACAGAACAGAATAAGGAATAGACTAAACCAGCGTAGATTAGAACAGAGAAGAACAAAATAGAATAAGGAACAGAAAGAGAACAGACTAGAATAAGGAACAGAACAGAATTGAGAATAAAACACAATAGGGAACAGAACAGAACAGAACAGAACAGAATAAGGAATAGACTAGAGTAGACTAGACTAGATTAGACTAGAATGGAGCAGAGCGGAACGGAACAGAACAGAACAGAACAGAATAGAATTCTTTATTGGCCAAGTGTGATTGGACACACAAGCAATTTATCTCGGGTGCAGAAGCTCTCAGTATACATACAAGCAACAAGTCATAATCATAAAATATAATCATCATAAATCATAAGACAGAACATCCAGTGGTAGTCATAGGATACTCAATAAGCAATCAACATAAATCATAATAGGATGCTAAATAAAAACAATCAATATATATCGTAAGATACAAGCAACAAAGTTACAGTCATAAGAAGGTAAGGAAACAGGTAATAGGCCCTCTGGATGCCAGAAATGACCCGTTTGCCAACTTCCAGTGGGACCGGAAGTTGGCAAACGGGCCATTTTTGTCCTCTGGAGGGGTAGGGGTGAGGAAGGCCGTTTTCACCCTCCCCAGACTCCTAGAAAGGCTCTGGAGCCAGGTGAGAGAGAAAAGCAGGCCTTCCCCACCACACCCTGAGGCCCTCTGGAGGCAGGAAACAACCTGTTTCCCTACTTCTGGTGGGCCCAGAAGGCCCGAAAATCAGCTGGCCGGCGTGCATATGTGTGCCAGAGCTGAGCTCACATGCCCACTGATATGGCGTGCCATAGGTTCGCCATCACAGCTCTATGGCAAGCTCAGATTCCCCATGGAAGAAGAATGTCCAGCTGACGCACAGGAGAAGCCATCAATCGAAAATCAGGAACCTGATTTCCCAGTTAGAAAGGTAGAGAATATAGCTTCCATTGTTTGGAGTTGAGTAGCATCTTAGATCTGATGTATCTTAGAGACTATAGCAGATGTAGCATATTTGGGACTGAGTTGGCATAGTGGCGTTGTCGTTGTTATTTTTTAACCTTTGGATTTTTGAGACACGAGAGAGAGAGCCTGTTTCATCTTCTCTTTGTCTTAATTTGGCATCTGTTTGAGCTCTGGAGAATTGAGACGCCTGGTCCATGACGAAGCACAAAATAATAAATGGATGCAAGAGCAATATTCTGAAATTAGGAGGAAGATGTTCCATCATCCCAGGACATATTGCTGTTGATCTATAATAGGCAATTTTTGAACAGCAGGATGGACTCTGCAGAACAAGGAGCAGTAGAATGATAAGTCATGGCCACCACTCTATGTAGGTCGGACATGAGCACATACATTGAAGCAGAATAACAGAGTGGGAAGGGACCTTGGAGGTCTCCTAGTCCAACCCCCTACTCAGGCAGGAAACCCTATACCACTTTAGACAAATCGTTGTCCAATCTCTTCTTAAATATCTCCAGTTTTGGAGCACCAAGTTAGTTGTTCCACAAATTGTTCTAATTGTCAGGGAAGCCCTCTTTAATTCTAGCTTGCTTCTGTCCTTGATTTGTTTCCATCCGTTGCTTCTTGTCCTGCCTTCGGGTGCTTTGGAGAACAGGTTGACTCCCTCTTCTTGGTGGCAGCCCCTCAAATATTGGAAGACTGCTCTTCATGCCACCCTTAGTACAGAACAGAATGACAGAGTGGGAAGGGACCTCGGAGGTCTTCTAGTCCAACCCCCTGCTTCAGGCAGGAAACCCACTACCACTTCAGACAAATTTATAGAAATAGGTTGACCCATTCTTCTTTGTGGCAGCCCCTCAAATATTGGGAAAGTGCTAGCATGTCTCCCCTAGTCCTAGACCAGGGGTCAGCAACCTGTGGCTCTGGAGCCGCATGCGGCTCTTTGGGCTGTCTGGTGTGGTTCCCTGTCAGGTGATTCCACCACTGGCTGGCCCCACACCTCACCCTCCCCTCCCAGTCACTCCTCGCCTAGCCTGAGAAGGTAAGGTGATGATGGGGGATGGAGAAGTAGCCAGGGCAGAGACGGAGAGATACAGAGAGAAAGGGAGGGAGAAAGAGAGATGTCAAAAGGATTTTGTGGTTCCTGGTGTTTTTTAACAACTGGTTCTCTGCCCTAATGACCGGCTGGGTAGGCGTGGCTAGGGCGGGCTGGGGGGGATCATGTGACTGGTAGAAGTGAGTGATATCGAGTTGGCCACGCCCACTCAGGTTTTGTGGCTCCCGGTGTTTTCTTTTCTGTGGGAAACAGGTCCAAATGGCTCTTTGAGTATTTAAAGTTTGCAGACCCCGTCCTAGACACTAGACACACCCAGTTCCTGTAACCGTTCTTTGTATGTTTCAGCCAGCGGTGGGTTTCACATTTTCTTACTTCCGGTTCGCCGTTCCCATTCGCTTCATGCACGAGTCTTCCGCGCAGTTGCCCGGCCTCAAAAATGTGCCTAAATAGGATGGCATAGAGCTGGGGTGGGTGTTGATTTCCACTACCGGTTTGCCCGAACCGGTTTGAACCGGATGAATACCACCTCTGGTTTCAGCCTCCAGCCCCCTAATCAGCATTAGCTAATCTTTTTGCCATTGCATGCCAAAAGCAGGGGTAGCACCAGGGGGGGGGTCGCATCTCCGTGTGCCCATACCCATAATTCAATGCATCCTGTCCCCCCCCCCCGTGCATGTGCGCATGACCCCCGCTTTTGGCACAGGATGGCATGGTGGGCCCGGTAGGCTGGTTTTTCACCCTCCCCAGACTCCAGAGGATTTCTAGGAGCCTGGGGAGGGCAAAAAATGCCTTCCCGCCCTCCCAGAGGCCCTCCAGAGGCCGGAAACAGCCCATCTCCTGACTTCCGGTGGGCCCGGAAAGCCCAAAAATCAGCTGGCCACCCCGCGCATGTGTGCTGGAGCTAAGCTAGGGCAACGCTTGCCATAGGTTCATCATCACGACCCCTAATCATCTTTGTTACTATTCTTTGCCCTCTTTCTAGAGCCCTCGACATCCTTTTTCTTCTATCTCCTTCTAATTAGCCTGTTGCTATTTCTCTCCCCCCACCCCCCCCACCCCATATTTTGCCTCTTGCCACAAGCAACATATAAACACCCTCCCTTCTGCCAGCTTCGGATAATATCGCACTCGTCCGAATGGTTTATTTTATTAAAAGGGCTGCTCATTAAAGATAGCAAATACGTAGAGTCAAGAAGAGAACGAGACTGGGTATGTCAACAACTTGAGATTTAATTCACGGGCCGTCCCTATTATGCACAGAAATATTTGCTTGCCTTAAGGTTGGTCTCCGCTGTCAAATCCTTATTAATTTTTTAACTGGAGCCAGATGATTGCAAACAGCAGGCAATATGTTTGCTATTTCCTTGTCTTGCTGTTGCCAAATAATTCCCGTCTATTACCAGGGGTGTCTCTCCAGAAATGATGAGTGGTTTCTTTTTGTCTTTTTTTTCACATTTTTCTTAACCTGTCAAGCAAAAACAACAACAAGAACAACACACACACACAGAGAAGAAAATTAGAACAATCAACAGCAGCTACTTTCTATTAACTTATATGCATTGCTCCTAGAAGCACGAAGCCGAAAAAACCAGCCTGAAGATGACGAATGAGACTTCGTCGAAACGTCTCCAAGACACTTTCAATTTTACACGGGAGAAATCCCGAATAACCAAAGACCTACATACATACATACATACAGACAGACAGACAGACAGATAGGTGTTGCTTAGTGGCTGAGATAGACCCAGTGACCTAAACTTTAATGAGTTCAGTCTGCGACACAGAAAGGCAGAATGAATGCGGATTTTCCCCTGAGTGGCGTCTCGTAGTCCACTCGGGAAGAAGGTGCTGTGAATGGTTTACTCCAATCTCCGCCCTAACAATGGTTAAAATAACACTGTTTTTACTGATGGATTTTTTTAAAAAAAATCGATGGCATTTTATTATCGTTTTCACTACAGCTTTCCCGTTTTTTCTTTGAGGATGATATTTGATAGGCGTGTGGAGCTTCTTGAGGAATTGATATTAGCCTGTGCATTTTTAAATTAACAAATTGTGGAAACAAAAACGTGAACCTGTAATGAAGAGTGAGGAAACCTTCCGTCCTCCCTCCCTCCCTCCCTCCCTCTCTCATTCCCATATTTTTCCTTCCTTCCTTCCCTCCCTCCCTCCCTCCCTCTCTCATTCCCATATTTTTCCTTCCTTCCTTCCCTCCCTCCCTCCCTCCCTCTCTCATTCCCATATTTTTCCTTCCTTCCTTCCCTCCCCCTTCTTCTTTCCCTCCTTCCTTCCTTCCCTCTCTCCCTCCATCTCTCATTCCCATATTTTTCCTTCCTTCCTTCCCTCCCTCCCTCCCTCTCTCATTCCCATATTTTTCCTTCCTTCCTTCCCTCCCTCCCTCCCTCCCTCTCTCATTCCCATATTTTTCCTTCCTTCCTTCCCTCCCCCTTCTTCTTTCCCTCCTTCCTTCCTTCCCTCTCTCCCTCCATCTCTCATTCCCATATTTTTCCTTCCTTCCTTCCCTCCCCCTTCTTCTTTCCCTCCTTCCTTCCTTCCCTCTCTCCTTCCATCTCTCATTCCCATATTTTTCCTCCCTCCCTCCTTCCCATATTTTTCCTTCCTTCCTTCCTTCCTTCCTCCCTCCCATATTGTCCTTCCTTCCTTCCTCCTTCCTTCCTTCCCTCTCTCTCCCTTTCTCTCTCATTCCCATATTTTTCCTCCCTCCCTCCCTCCCTCCCTCCCTCTCTCCTCCCTCCCCCTCTCCTCCCCTGGTTCTATTTGGTAAATCTCAGAATATTTAAAAATAAATAGGTCCTAGAAACCTGAGATCTGCCAACCAACTCCGTTCAAAGACTTTTCTCTAAACTACCCCCGTCGTTGATCACAAAGTCATTAGAGGTGCTGCGATTCTCTGTCGTATCCCCAAGTGATACAAGGCTAAGCATTGTTCTTTCTGTGTTTTCAGAGGAGGTGATGTTAGCCGAAGAAGACAAGAATGCTGAAGAGAAATCCCCCTTGGATGGTGAGTCGCCTAGCTATGCGTTTCTCTCCTCGCATGTTGACTCTATAGCTTTTTAATACAAAAGGCCGGGTAGATAATAGAAGCAGAGTTTAGAAGCCAGAATAGAATATTTCAGTACCACGGACAGCTCAGAACCTGCCTTTCACTGACAGAATCAGAATTCAGCACCGACTGAGTCAATGTTTTGTTGATTTCCAATGAAGGAGAATATTTGTAGCTCAGAGTTGAAACGAAGGGTCCTTGGTGCTCTCTGAGCTTGGTGGTTTTCTTGGAGGTGTTTCATTCAACATCGTCACCCACACCAACACACCACAGGGCAGATATAAACGGACAGCAAACCCCACTCGCTTCTCGCCCTGATGATGTTACCTAGTTGGGTAATGAAATATCTGCAAGGCAACAAGCAAACTCAGGGAGCGCCAAGGACCCCTCATTGTGTGGACTTGTCAGATTGATATCCTGCCTTTGGTTCAGGAGCTCAAAATAGTGGCTGTAATGCTCCTTTTCCTCCAACAACAAAATTCCATAGAGATATGTTGGGTTGAAAGCAGGGGTGGGCTGCTGGGGGTTCGCAGGGGTTTGGGAGAACCTCTAGCTAAGATTCTGTGCAGTTCTGAGGACCCCCCCCCAAATCCCACTCCTGGCTGGCCCTGCCCGCTCACCCAGCCCCTCCCCTCCCAGGAGTCCCCACACGGCCCATTTTGGATGCAGGTAAGTGCAGGGCGTGCGGGGAGGCTGAGGGAGGGCAAAAAATGGGCCTACTGGAAGTTCAGGAAGGCTGGAACCCATTTCCGGCCTCCGGAGCCTGGGGAGGTCATTTTCGCCCTCTTAGAGGCTCAAGAAAAGCCTCTAGAGCCCGGGGAGGGCAAAACACCCCCCCGCCATGGTGCAGGAGGCCGACTAGGCCACGCCCACCATGACCACGCCCACCCTGCAACCAGGCAGAGAACCCCTTGCTAAAAGTTTTGAAGCCCACCCCTGGCTGAAAGAGAAAATGACTTCACCCAGCGATCTTTGTTATCATCATACTATTCGCAGCCTTAAGGTTGACATCTAACCTAGTTTTCTTCGAAGTGAGAACGTGAATGTATGACACGAGTGATTTGGGGATTTTTTTTAAGGCCCCCCCCCCTCCTCATTTGCTAAATAATTGGCATCCGTGAGAATCGGAGGCACAAAACTTTTGAGAATTGAGACCAGAATAGCTTTACCTGACGTGCAGGTAACCTTATGTCAAATGATGTTCAAGGTGCTGGAATCATTGTAGCAGCCACCTTCCGATCACCGTCCATTGGAAAAAGGCAAAGTTATGATTTTAATAGCACGAGGGGGAAACTTTCCCCCCTCCCCTGCTGCCTCTTTGCTTTTGATTCTGATGTCAGGATGTTGATTCTGGGGGACGTGATTCTGATTTGCAGCCTCACAAACATCCAACCTCGGTCCCTGGTTTTGATGGCTTTGAAGATGTTCAAAGACGGTTGAAGGAAGCTGTGCTTAGCTGGAAGGCTAAATAAATAATGGCCCTTTGCCAGGAAAGGATGGAGAAAAGGAACTGTCAAGGGGTTGATGGGCTCTCAAATGGTTGGTCTAGGGCTGCGTCGGAGCCATCCTTCAGATGGAAGGCAATTTGTGTCTCAAAGCTTCGGAGAGTTGAAGAAGTTTGAAGCCTCTATTGAAAGCTAATAGCCCGGTGGTTTATTGCCTGTTTCTCTCCTTTTCTGTCCCCTTTTGGTATCTAGTGCTGAAAAGAGCGACAATCAAGAAAAGCAAAAACGATCTCATCCACGCCGAAGAAGGAGAAGATCACTTCTCAGAGGTTTGCTCTGTGGGTAAGTCTAATGAGGGACATTCTCCTTCTTCGGCAGGCGCTCTCTGTTCCAAAGCCAAAGGTTCCGGGTCATAAATCAGCAAAGCACATTGTCAACTCAACCCCAGGGGTTGCCTGGGTTTAGTTACAGGATGCCGCTTTGGGGAGTGTGCTAAGAAAAAAGCAGCTGGCTCTGGTTCTGAGTTCATCTGTTGGAGTATTTTGAATGCCTTTGAAAGGCCCCAACTCTGAAAGGCAGGGAAACTTTCTTTCCAGTGTTCCTTCAATGCAACTTGCATATATGATTGGCAGATTAGGATCCGGGTGGGTGGGTGGGTGATGGCTTAGTGGCTAAAGATGGTAAGCTTCTCAGCTGGAAAGCTGACAGCCTGGGTTTGAGACCGAGCGCCGCACGAATGGGTGAGCTCCCGTTCCTTGCTCCAGCTCCTCTCACCTAGCAGTTCGAAAGCAGGCAGATGCGAGTAGATAAATAGGTACCACTTAGATGGGAAGGTAACAGCATTCTGTGTGCCTTGGTATATAGCCATGCTGGCCAAATGACCATGGAAAATGTCTTCGGACAATGCTGGGAGATAGCCAAAAATGGAGATGAGCATTGTGCCCTAGAATCGGACAGGACTGTTGTAGCTTATCAGCTACCAGACCCCCAAGCAGCTGAATCAGAGGAGGAGGAGGTGTGGGAGTCGGGGTAAGCATCAAGGTAACCTGGGAGCTCCGAGGGGGAAAAAGGGAGTGGAGCTGGGAGAGAGAGAGGGACAGAGACGGAGCCTGGGCTGTCCGTCAGCCCTCAGATGGAGAATCAACAGCTCCCAGGTCTGGAGGTGGCTGATGAGGAGGAGGAGGAACAGCTGGGTCCAGTGCCTGATGCGCAGATGCACAGAAGGCAGAGGAGAGGAGAGCATTGGAAATCTATGGGCCGGTCCTTGGGATGGAAGAGCCACCGCTGCTAGCGAAGCCCCACCTTAGCTCTGGGGATAAAAGGCAGGGGACGGAGATGAATAGATGTGGCAGACAACTATTTATCTCCCTGCCGGATGGACTTGTTAGCCTGCGGTGAGAGAGAAACTTTCTGCCATGGCTGCCGGCGCTCCTAATAAAGGAATCATTGAGTTAACTTCCGAGGGTTTGTCGTGTTTGGGGAGCTGGTTCAGAATAACGACTGGACGAGGAAACCTTTATCTTTTTTTTCTTACGATCCTTGAGCATTTGATTCTCTTAGATCCAGTCTGCTCCCCTTTTCAAATCATTTGAAAGTGGTTGCCATCAGCAGGTCTGTTAGCAGCAGTCTTCAGGCTTGAGGTGTGTCACCTTGATGAGGGCTAGAATTGTAGGATTTAAAAAGACTCAAGGAAGATACTCACCAGACAGTCTCATCTACAAGAAGAACATCCTTATTAGAGAACCGCCCAGCTTCTGCTGAAACCCCACAAACCAAAGGGAGCCCATGGATCTCAACTCCACCTCTGGAGAGCTTAGAACCGTGACTCAGATTTGGTCTTACGTAAAATTCAAATTTAACCTTTCCCGTTGGAAGAGCTTCACTTCATCTCGATTCCGTCCTCGGCTGTAGAATTTCCTCATGCGTGAGCTTCCTTCCGCTTCTCAGAAACGGCACGCTCTAACGGCCGAAGGTTGTCGACTTTATAGCATTTTAATATGGATAATTTCTTGACGTGCTTAGGACAGCTTGTAGGAAATTTACTGTATAATTACCCACTGGCCCTGAAAAGTGCTGACCGGCAAGGACCTCTTTGCCAACGGTTATGTTTTTATGAGTTGTTTTCTAATTCCCTTAAATTGTTCTGCAAATAACCTCGTAATCACTTCCCAAAGCAACATGTGGTGGCAAGCGGGTAGAATTTGCTTGATTAAAGAAAAGATCGGGTGGTGATATGACGAGCTTCAAATGCAGGCGAAAAATACACACACAGAAGCATCATAAAGATTTAAGGCTTCAGTCGTGCATGGGCTTATGCTAAGTGAAGGAACCACCAGACACATTACAATTGTGACTCCTGCTCTTATTTCTATTACTCTTATGAGTAATAGGCCAATTTACAAAAGCGAAATCTTTCGCAGACAAACAAAAACAGGATGCTTTCTTCTATGACTACAGGGTCTCCTTTTGCCCGGGCCAGTCTCAAGAGTGGCAAGAATGAAAGCTCCTCCTACTTCCGTCGGAAAGAGAAGATGTTCCGTTTTTTCATCCGGCGCATGGTGAAGGCCCAGAGCTTCTACTGGATTGTCCTCTGTGTGGTGGCCCTCAACACTATGTGTGTGGCCATTGTGCATTATGATCAACCAGAAGGTCTCACCACCACCCTTTGTAAGTAAGGTCTTCTTCTGTCAATTCTACTTCAGGTTTGGGAACACGCAAGGTTGGAGATTCTCAATCATCCAGGTCATCGTTGCCCCAAAGGTGCTTTTCCAAAAGCCAGCTAGACTTCCTTGTTTTTTGTCTCCTTTGAAAACGTTTCACATCTCACCCAAGAACTGAACTGCGAGAAGTTTTTTTGGGATGAGAAGCGAAATGTTTTCAAGGAAAAAACCCCCCAAGAAAGTCTAGTTGTCTTTTAGAAAAGCCCCTTTTCTTTCAGCACCAAAGATGGTGGACAGCACCCATGCCTGGATCTTAGCTGTTTTTTCACGAACAGGAACTAGTTCTAGCCACAATCCACAATGTGGCTTTCTAATTTGCTCACGTTTATGACTTGAATTAATGACCTAAAGGAAATTGGCTAATGGAGCTAAAGATCTCCAAATCCAGTCGATGGTATGAATAACGGAGTTTGGGGGTCTTCTAGCTCAACCCCCCTGCTCAAGGTGGAGACCCTATTACCGTTCCAGACAAATGACTGTCCAATCTCCTCTTAAAAATCTCCAGTGATGGAGCACCCACAGCTTCTGGAGGCAACCTGTTCCACGGGTTGATGGTTCTGACTGTCAGGAAATTTCTCCTTAGTTCTAGGTTGTTTCTCTCCTTGATTAGTTTTCATGCATTGTTTCTTGTCCTGCCTTCAGGTGCTTTGGGAAATAGATTTACCTATCCTCCCCCAGGCAAACCCAGGAGAATAATAAAATAACAGAGTTGAAAGGGATCTTGAAGGTCTTCTAATCCAACTCCCTGCTCAAGCAGGAAACCCTATACTATTCCCGACCAACTTTTTAACCGAAATAGGAAATCTGGTTGGATTTGTCCAATTTTCAGAATTGGGTTGATTAACCAGGGGTGGGCTGCTGGGAGTTCGCAGGGGTTTGGGAGAACCTCTAGCTAAGATTCTGTGCAGTTGGGAGAACCCTCAAATCCCACTCCTGGCTGGCCCCGCCCACTGCACCCCTCCCCTCCCAGGAATTCCCACATGGCCCATTTTGGATGCAGGTAAGTGTAGGGCGTGCACAGAGGCTGAAAAACGGGCCTACTGGAAGTTCGGGAAGGGCCTCCGGAGCCTGGGGAGGCCGTTTTTGCCGCTTTTGCTCTCCCAAAGGCTCAAGAAAAGCCTCCAGAGCCTGGGGAGGGTAAAAAGCCCCCCCCCCACCATGGTGCAGGAGGCCGACTAGGCCACGCCCACCATGGCCATGCCCACCCAGCAAATTAAGACCAGCTGCCTGCAATTACTGCAGGTTCGAATCTCGCCAAGGCTCAAGGCTGACTCAGCCTTCCATCCTTTCTAAGGTAGATAAATTGAGGACCCAGTTGTGGGGGCAATAAGCTGACTTTGTATAAATATACAAAAGGATGAAGGCTATTGCTTAGCGCATTGTAAGCTGCCCTGAGTCTCCGGAGAAGGGCGGCATATAAATCAAATTAAAAAAAAAAAAAAACCCGGGCAGAGAACCCCTTGCTAAAATTTTTGAAGCCCACCCCTGGATTAAACTATCCATATCAGATTGCAGCCCATCTGGCCACTTCCAAAATGTTCAGCTCATTTCTTCTCCAGGCGCTCTGGTGGTTGCAACTGGGCCCCCCAATCCACCCTAGACGGGATACTTACAAGCACTGAGTAAATACCCCTAGATATTGCGGCACACCAGTGAGCAAAATGGAAAAAAGAATTTCCATGTCACCGGAGACATTTGAAGATTTAACAAGCCAAAAAAAAAAAAAAAAAAAAAAGTAAGCATGACCTCTTTTTTGGGATGATTTAGAGCGAAATCAGAGGCTGCTGGGTTTTTCTTTTCTTTTTTCCTGAGGTTTTGCAAGCTCTTTGTTCTTTTTTCCAACAAAGGAATATAATAAGGCGATGGGAGTACAGAGAGCTGGATATTTTGTTCTGGTTTAAAACTTTTCCTCCATGTAAGTTGAGGCTAAGTGGCTAAAACAGAACATTTGTCTTTCATCCCTCTCTTCTTCTTCTTTATTTATTTTTTTAAAAAAAGTAAAATAAAATAGCAGCAAGCGAGGGAACGAGAATTCACTTTGCCAGAAATGATTTCGGTAGAGGGTTTCTTTCTTTCTTTCTTTTTTTCTTTTTAATTTTCCTCCCAAAAGAAGAGAACTTTTATGAACAGACATTCATCTCCCAGCTGGTGTCAGAAAGAATGTTCTTGTTAATTACCAATTGAGTGAAAAATTATAAAGGCTACATGGAGGGAAGAAAAAAAAAAAAGAAAGAAAAGGCAGAGCCCGTTTTAATCACACACGCGCACACACACACAAAAAAAAAGGGGGATAAAAGCAGAGAAATGTTTCAACAGCGTGGAAGGCTTTAGGGTGAGAAAGGAGTATTGTGAATAGCTGACAGGTGCATTGGCTGAGGAGGACGCTTGAACGAGATGTATCTCTGGAGCAAGAAAACCGAGGATTGATGACTTTAAAAAAAAAAACACACACACACACACTTGAAAAACTTGAAGCATCTTCTAAAGCAGGTCGAGCAAATAGCTGGGAAAGGGATTACAAGAAATGTAATGGAAGGATGGAAATTAATCCAGGAGAGAAGCAATTTAGAACGAAGGAGGAATTTTCTGACGGTGAGAACAATTAACCAGTGGAACGACTGGCCTCCAGAAGTTGTGAACGCTCCAACACTGGAAGTTTTTAAGAAGAGGTTGGATAACCATTTGTCTGGTGTAGGATTTCCTGCCTAAGCAGGGGGTTGGACTAGAAGACCTCCAAGGTCCCTTCCAACTCTGTTACTCTGTTATTCATTGACTACTCAAGATTTCCGGTTTGAAGTCTTCTGCATTGGGGGGGTCAGACTAGATGACCTACAAGGTCCCTTTCAACTCTGTTACTCTGTTATTCATTGACTACTCAAGATTTCCGGTTTGAAGTCTTCTGCATTGGGGGGGTCAGACTAGATGACCTACAAGGTCCCTTCCGACTCTGTTATTCTGAATGGACAAATCCCTTATTTGGTATTTATTTGAGAGATATTTAGTCAGGAATGAGAATCCTGTAGTCCTGTGAACAATGCTGTATTTAAAAAAAAAAAATCTATCCACATATGTGTTGTTTCACAGATACAGATTAAGAGAGTTGGAAGGGACCTTGTAGGTCATCTAGTCCAACCCACCCGCCCAAGCAGGAGACCCTACACCATTTCTGACAGATGGCAGTCCAGTCTCTTCTTGAAAGCATCCAGGGATGAAGCTCCCACAACCTCTGAAGGCAACTTTCTGTTCCATGGGTTGATTGCTCTCACGTCCTCAAAGCAGGGGGGAATGGGGGGGGCGGGCTGATACAATTCAGGGAAAATTAGTTAATTAAGCCAGACTATTTTAAAAAAGAAAACAATTCTCTTTCTTTAAAGCACAGCATCCCTCAAAATTCTGAAAGCCCAGAAAGATAATACAATATGGAAGAAGCTAAATAAAGCCCTGGATATTAGATATTAGAAGGGGCGTGCATAAGTACACCAGCGTGCCTACCGTCCCTGTCCTAATATTCCTTTTTACATACTTTTCATGTATTCAAATTATGTTTATACTTTTACCTGTTATCTTATAATATGCTTGACAAATAAACTTATGATGATGATGATGAACTTCCAGGCTATAGAAGATAGCAACCCATCTTCTGTTTCAGTAACAGCTTTATCTGTACATTTGTTTTATCTTAACCATTGAAATGGACAAATCCATCCATGCAGATGTTAAATTCAGAGGTGGGTTGCTACTGGTTCGCCCCAGTTTGGGCAAACTCGTAGCGGCGGTGGTGGGAGGCTCCGCCCACCTGCCCGGATGTCATCAAATACAATCTGCGTAAGCACAGAAGTGGCTCGCACGTGAGCAAACCATTAGCAAATGTAAGTGAAACCCAACCCTGGTTAAGTTTGACAAACATACAGTTAATTCTTGTGTTACGACCACAACTGAGCCCAACATTTCCAAGCAAGACAGTTGTTTTGTCCCATTTGACAACTTTTTTCGCCACAAAGGAACTGGACATGGCTAGTCTAGTGAAGAGAAGGACCAGGGGAGACAGGATAGCAGTCTTCCAATATTTGAGGGGCTGCCACAGAGAGGAGGAAGTGGGGTCAGGCTATTTTCCAAGGCACCCAAAGGTCAGACAAGAAATAATGGATGGAAACCAATGAAGGAGAGATTCAACCTGGAAATAAGGAGAAATTTTCTGACAGTGAGAACAATCCACCCATGGAACAGAAGGTGCCTTCAGAGGTTGTAGGAGCTTCATCCCTGGAAGCTTTCAAGAAGAGACTGGACTGCCATCTGTCAGAAATGGTGTAGGGTCTCCTGCTTGGGAGGGGGGTTGGACTAGATGACCTACAAGGTCCCTTCCAACTCTGTAAATTAATCCTGTAAGGATTCAAATTGCAGCTCACTTCGAGTGTTTTCTTGGGCACGGATTCTGAGGAATGCAAGTTAATGAGTTCCTTGATGAGACGGTGTTTGCCTGAAAAGCTCTGTGGATATCAGTATGCAGAACAAGGGAAGTCTTCAAAGCCAGCATTCGTCCTTATGTCTGCTGAATATTTTAGGTGCGGATTCTGGAAAGAGGGGGATGGGGAGCCGAGGAGGAAAATATGAACCGTCCTTTTGCATGCGCGATGGTAGAATAGAATAGAATAGAATAGAATAGAATAGAATAGAATAGAATAGAATAGATAATGGAATGGAATATAGAATAGAATAGAATAGAATAGATAATGGAATGGAATGGAATAGAATAGAATAGATAATGGAATGGAATATAGAATAGAATAGAATAGAATAGAATAGAATAGATAATGGAATTGAATATAGAATAGAATAGAATAGAATAGAATAGAATAGAATAGAATAGAATAGAATAGATAATGGAATATAGAATAGAATAGAATAGAATAGAATAGAATAGAATAGAATAGATAATGGAATTGAATATAGAATAGAATAGAATAGAATAGAATAGAATAGAATAGAATAGAATAGAATAGATAATGGAATGGAATATAGAATAGAATAGAATAGAATAGAATAGAATAGAATAGAATAGAATAGAATAGAATAGAATAGATAATGGAATGGAATATAGAATAGAATAGAATAGAATAGAATAGAATAGAATAGAATAGAATAGAATAGAATAGAATAGAATAGAATAACAGAGTTGGAAGGGACCTTGGAGGTCTTCTAGTCCAACCCCCTGCTTAGGCAGGAAACCCTACAACACTTCAGACAAACGATTATCCAACATCTTCTTAAAAACTTCCAGTGTTGGTTTCCAGCAAAGGCTGGAAGCAGCCAAGAACCGGATAGTGTTAATAGCAAAGCCCTGTCCCTAATGGCGTCAGACTTTGAGAGGTTCAACAGAAAATTGCATTAATCTATTAGTGATGAGACAACGCGAGAGAGAAACTGCTAATGATCTTGTTCAGAGGTATTGGGTGGAAAACAGCTACCGGGGGGGTAGGGGGGGGGCGGCTTTTCACAGCAATCCCGGTTTTTTTAAAAAATCGAATTGAATTATTTGTAGCCAGCTCTTCTCTTCCCCTTCTTTCTTTTTCATCCATTTCTCTAAGAAGAAAGAACAACTTGCCTGCAGAAGTCGTGAATGCTCCAACACTGGAAATTTTTAAGAAGATGTTGGATAACTGTTTGTCTGAAGTGGTGTAGGGTTTCCTGCCTAAGCAGGGGGTTGGACTAGAAGACCTCCAAGGTCCCTTCCAACTCTGTTATTCTATTCTATTCTATTCTATTCTATTCTATTCTATTCTATTCTATTCTATTCTATTCTATTCTATTCTATTCTATTCTATTCTCTTTGTTTATTCGCCAGATGCCCTTCCTGTTGCCAGTGCAGAGTTATATTCAGCAGATATATTCTCAATGTGCCCAGAGAGAGAAATATCTGCCTCTACCTAGGATCGAACTCACAGCCCCCTGATTGTGAGGCGAGAGCTCCAACTCTAGGCCACCGCACTACTCCTTTATGATTAATGATCGTAACTATGATTTACGATCCATGACCTGTCACTTTGTTATTTGTATGTACACTGAGAGGTTATGCACAGGAGACAAATTCCTTGTGCGTCCAATCGCAGTTAGCCCATAAAGAATTGTCTTCTCTTCTCTAAAGAATTCTATTAAATCCAGGGATGGTCAAATGTTATGGAATTGCATTTGTTTTCTGATTAAACGGACAAGGTTAGGTTGGAAGAAATTGTGATGGTGATTCATCAGCTGGAAGGGTGGTAGAAAACGGGAGACCTTGGATAGGAAGATGGATGGATGGATAATTGTGAACTTGTCTCTTCTGCTGTTGGCGAGGTCCCAATAGTACTGGGATTTTAACTCAGATGGTCAGTTGTGTGGATCATGGTGAAAAAGTTTTTTTTTTTTTTTAAAAAAAAGGGAAGAGTGAAAAAAGGAGCAATAGAAATATGAGATATTTAAGTTCTAGCAAAGCAAGAAAAATCCCGGATGGCATAATATTCTGAGAGAGGGCTCTATTTGAAGCTGGAACAATATTTCAACGTTGCTTTAGCAACACAGAGTCCTAGACCAAAGTCTAAAATAGTGCTGGAATTGTCTGTGGGCAATCGTTTACACTCTTAGTGGGTGACTTTTCTTTTGTTTAAGAAAGTTGGCATTTTGAAAATCGGGGGGAGGATTTCAGAGAAGACCAACACAGATAATTAGGAGTCTGATGGCTAAAACATATGAGGAACGATTGCAGGAATTGGGTATGTCTGGTTTAATGAAAAGAAGGACTAGGGGAGACATGACAGCAGTGTTCCAATATCTCAGGGGCTGCCCCAAAGAAGAGGGAGTCAAGCTATTCTCCAAAGCACCTGAGGGCAGGACAAGAAGCAATGGGTGGAAACTCATCAAGGAGAGAAGCAACCTAGGAGGAATTTCCTGACAATTAGAACAATTAATCAGTGGAACAACTTGCCACCAGAAGTTCTGGTGCTCCACCAGGGTAGGGTTTCCTGATTGAGCAGTGGTTTGGATTAGAAGACCTCCAAGGTCCCTTCCAGCTCTGTTACTCTGTTATTCGTTGAAACCTTCCGGTTTGAAGTCTTCTGCATTGGTGAAGAAGTAATTGAATTAAGAAGTTAAATGCAGAATAAGAAAGAGAATTGTTTGGGGAGGTTGGGTTTTCTCTCCAGAACAAATGTTTACATTTGCATTTCCAATTAATTATTCCCTCCCCGCCAGTTGGATCTGACCTGTTGCTCATTTTCTGCTACTTCCTTCTAGATTTTGCTGAATTTGTCTTCCTGGGTTTGTTCCTCACCGAGATGACTTTGAAGATGTACGGTCTGGGGCCAAGGAACTACTTCCATTCCTCATTCAATTGCTTTGACTTTGGGGTAAGGAGAGAAGGACGCAAGGCCTCCCTTGCGCGATCACAATTTTATGCATGGTGTCCCCATAGATGAACTGGTAGGAAGGATTGGGTCTGGATGTATGGTCTAGATCTAGATGGTCTACATCTAGATGGTCTGGGTCTAGATGGTCTGGGTCTAGATGGTCTAGATCTAGATCTAGACGGTATAGATCTAAATGGTATAAATCTAAATCTAGGTGGCATAAATGTATAGCTAAATAGTCTAGATCTAGATGGTCTAGATATAAATGGTCTGGTCTGAGTCTAGATGATCTAGGTGGTACATGGGGCTCCCCTTGAAGAGCACCCGGAGGCTCCAACTGGTCCAGAACGCAGCAGCGCAGGTAGTGACGGGAGCAGCATGGCGCTCCCATGTAACACCGCTCCTGCGCGAGCTGCACTGGCTCCCGGTGGTCTTCCGGGTGCGCTTCAAGGTGTTGGTTCTCACCTTTAAAGCGCTCCATGGCATAGGGCCTAGCTATCTTCGAGACCGCCTGCTGCCACCGACGACCTCCCATCGACCCGTGCGCTCCCACAGAGAGGGCCTCCTCGGGGTGCCATCAGCCAAACAATGCAGGCTGGTGACCCCCAGGGGGAGGGCCTTCTCTGTGGGGGCACCTACCCTCTGGAATCAGCTGCCCCCAGAGATAAGGAGAATCCAGGACCTCAGTGCCTTCCGCCGAGCCCTTAAAACCTTCTTTTTCCAACAAGCCGGGCTGGCCTAACTCTTTTTAAGTGTTTTTAATTGTTTTTGTTTTTGTTTATTGTTTTAATTAATGGGGCCAAATTTATATATATTTTTAACTGTATTTTAATATTTGTATTTGATGTTTTTATTTGCCTGTTCACTGCCCTGAGTCCTCAGGGAGAAGGGCGGTATACAAGTTCAAAAATAAAATAAAATAAATAAAAATAAATAAATCTAGATGGTCTAGATCTAAATGGTCTGGGTCTGGGTGATCTAGATGATATAAATCTAGATCTAAATGGCACAAATCTGGATCTAGGTGGCATAAACTTAGACCTAAATGGTCTAGATCTAGATGGTCTAAATCAAAATGGTCTGGGTCTAGATGATCCAGATCCAGCTGGTATAGGTCTAGCCGGTATAAATGGCACAGATCTAGATGGCATAAATTTAGATCTAGATCTAGATGGCATAAATTTAGATCTAGATGGCATAAATTTAGATCTAGATCTAGACCATCTAGATCTAGTTATCCTTGACCGAAAGTCTTCCAGCTAACTCTCTTTCCATGCTCCAACGTCCTGTCAACGATCTTCTTAGCGGCGAGCAGAGAGCTCTATTTTTTCTTCCAAGTCAAATCTTGAATCTGCGCAGAATGGTTGCTCCCAAAACCCGCCTGTTCGGCCCTGTGCCCGTAGGGGACTCAGCCGAAAGGTCTGCACCAGAGAAGGTGGTACTATACTGTTGCCGTCTGTTTCTCTGAACCGTTCCTTCACAAAAACCCTCGGAGGGATTATTCTGACCCCATGGCTTCCGTGTGTCAAATTTGCAAGAAGGGGAAAAAACAGCCTTTGGCAGGTGTCCATTTGCTGCCCGCGTAAGTGGCACCAATTAAGCTCCTTCCCTGGCAGGTCTCGAAGGAGAAACCGCTGTCAGACCCTGAAGCTAGGTTGGATTTGTTGTTGGCATCCATGGACTGTGCGGTTGGCAGAAATCAAGCTGTCACTCTGACTGCCCCAATAAGGACCCAGTTGGCCACAGTCAACGTCGCAACGGGCTTGCTCCCTCTATGAATCAGCCCTTGAAGTAGGCTTGGATAATTCAGTTGGTGCTAAAAATCACACGTGGTTGACTCACTATCTCACTACTCATGTCCTAAAGGTGCTTTTTCAAGAGGTGTATATTCCTTGAAGACATTTCACTTCTCATCCAAGGAGCTCCTT